>JBBPMH010000232.1:0-41392 GCA_038090235.1 Pulveroboletus ravenelii | reverse complement strand
CCTAGAATGGAATGACATAGTGTGACGTAGCAATGACGCAATGCTGACCAAAGCATGATGTCACAGGGGAATGACCTAGACCAGGAACGGAACGAGGTATAGATAAGATAAAGGGAAAAGAATAGATAGGGGTATAAGTCAGAATCACTGTCGTGACAGAGAGTTTCCTTGCGACAAATATCAGGCCCTTCATTGTCATTGTCGCTGTCGGAGTCAACCTCGATCACCTCACTATTATTTTCTCGAATCACCTCAGCAACGATTGCTTCATCTCCACCCATAGAGTCAACCAGCAGGTCTGGTGTCTCTGCTTCTTCTTTTGGCTCGAGAAACTCGTCGAGTGTTGGTGGGGTTCCAAAGATGCAGTTTCGTGCGTGGAGCTCTGAAATTGACTCAGCAATCTCAATTTCAAGATTACTGAGTTGCGGGACTGTGGGACGCGCAGGAAGGTGAATTTTGAGGCCAGTTTGGTTGGTGGCAGTGTGTGCAAGCTTCTCAATCGCAGTGATGGCCACATCTGTGTCATTTTCAGTGTCCATGACAGCTTTAAAAGCTGATTGCCAGTCAGCTGCCTTGTAGCGAGTTCCGAGAGTGTCTTCAAGGCGTCTCTCGGCCTCAGGTAGTCACATATCAGTGGTAGCGAATTCCTGAAGGATTGCCCATGTAGCAGGGTCTGCATGAGTGGGTATGGTAGTTGGATCTCTTTTGAACATGGACTCAGCATGCCATGTCGCAACTGATAGCAGGTTGACACTTACGGTTGAATTGCTGTGTGCTTCCAACAGTTTGTGATTGTTTGCTGTGACACTTGATTCCAGGCACGCTTAGCCATCAACATTCCTTCGAGAAGGTTGATCTTGTAGATGTTGTGCTCACCCATGTCATCAAGTTCAATTGCCCGATGGCAAAATTCATGGCGATAAAGTGCCTTTAGGCAATGAATAACGCCGGCATCACATGGTTGCACGAATAAAATCATATTGGGTTCAAAGAATTCGAGCTGCACATTTGTTGGCTCATAGTCAACCATGTGCCCTGAAAAGTTGTCGACAAAGAGGCAAACATGACAGTGTGCTATGCGCATTTTGTAATCAAATTTCTTTAGCCATCTGTTTCGTGCAGTCAGTTTCTTGTTCAGGGGTGCATGTGTGCCTAAGTACTTACTCCTCAAAGAGTGCTGATGTCATCCAAGCGCTCTTGTTGTTACGATAATAAAATCCACGCTGATCAGGAGTCTTCTTCTGAAAGCATCGGGGTTTCTTTGCCTTACTGATGAACATCAAATCAGATTTCTCGCTGCCATCGGCATTGCAAGCCACTCCGAGTGTGATCCGAAACTTCTCCTTCTTTTTGCTGCTCATTTGCTTTGTTGTGAGACCACAATCAGGAGGTGCACTAGAATAATAAAATCAATAAGCTAATGTTAAATTCAATCAGAAAACTTACAAAGGAAAGAGGCTTGTTTCATCAAAGTTCCACTGATTGCAAGGTGCAAACTTGGATAAAATATGTCGGCACCGTGCTTGCTCGGTGTCACGACAGTGATTCTGACTTATACCCCTATCTATTCTTTTCCCTTTATCTTATCTATACCTCGTTCCGTTCCTGGTCTAGGTCATTCCCCTGTGACATCATGCTTTGGTCAGCATTGTGTCATCGCTACGTCACACTACGTCATTCCATTCTAGGGTGTAGGGCTTATCTGGGCTTAGGGTTGGTTCAGGGTCATTACGCTTCTCTTCCATTCTATTTAATCTCCATTCCGCTTCTTAATTCATTTCCACTCCTTCTATTGTTATAGGGTTTCCATGGGTCTGGAACGTATTATGTAACTTACACATGTATAGTAGTATTTAACCAGTATTCGTAGGATGTACCTACTCATACTTGGAATTCTCATCCTTCTGCTTTTGTCTTCATCGACATTAGTAGCTGCAGACTTTCCTTGGTTGTTCACTTTGAGCCACCCGGGATTGATCCCTGATACTCTCAGTCTGTGCGAGAGACTCATGGAGGCTTGTTTACAGCATGGTGATGCAAGTTCTGATCTCTCCATTGGTTTAATCACACATCTTCGTTGTTTTCGTGTTCACCTTCATCGAGAAGAGCTTCTCCATGCCCAGCAGACTACTTTACATGATTTTTTTCCTTCGTAGATTCCCCGTGTGGCACAACTGCTTACCGTGTAACATAGTTACTGTCACAAATGTCACAAATTGTGACATATACGCTACCACATATTTCTTGTAATAGCTAAACTTTTTCATCTCCCGACCGTATGCAGTATGAGATAGTCTACTGTATAAAACTTGCCTTTTGGGCTGTCATGTACATCCTCTTTTAAGGCATCTTTACTGTCTGTATTCCATGGCGTGATGAATGCAAGGACAACAGCTTGTCCACTGAGGTTGGCGAAGAATGGGTCACTAGGCAAGGCGATGACCAATACCTTCTCGAGATCCCCATAGCCCAAAATTTGCACATCTTCTGCACAACCTTTGTAGATAATCTTGTACTACACTCAGTCAATGTACATGTGGATGTTTTCACATACTTCCTGGAATCAAACATGACCTCGTCAAGCAAGGTGATTGACATTCGAGATATGGCAGTACAGCCACTGCTTACCTAAGCAGAGCTACATCGGACTGTTCATACTGTAGTTTTACCTTAGTGATTAGACATTAAACTTTCTATGGAGCACAGTTATTATTTCAAGACTCAGGTCCTTGGTACTGTCGGAATACGCAACCATGCACATAGCTGCAGTCTGTCTCAACATGGTCATTGGACGTGTTATCCCTTTCATCTCTGTTTCTCTTTGTGATATCATTGTATGATACATATGATCCTTTGTTTCTTTATTTCCCCTTTGTTTTCCTTTTATCCTTTCATTCTTGTGCCACTCCCTTTGTACAGTTAGTGGCACGACGAGTATATCTAGTTCATCTTGTAGTCGATCACCTCAGTCCGTTTGTCCCATGCAATGACTGAGGTGAGTATCTCATACTATATGATTACATTGCTTGTACTTATGATCTACCTAGCGTACTTACTCGCAGGTAATATATACAGTCCATTTGTCCTGTGCAACGACTGAGCGTACTTACTCACAGCCGTTCCATTCCCGCACCACTTCTCATAACCTTATAGGTACATGGTTGCGTAGAACATGTAGAATACTCAGTCTTTCCACCCTCCAAAGAATGGCCTCTCCCTCACACACCGCCGCCATGAGAAGAACCAACAGGCTGCTGTGGAAAATGGGGAAGAAATACTATTTGACCCCACACTAACTGCCTGAAGCTCCCTTGATGAGTGCTTCCATGTCCTGGCTGAAGACCCTGGCAAACCGCAACCACCTGCCTACTGACTGGCAAACCCCAGGCGTGAACAAGGTCAGCTCATCGAAACCACAACTGTGTACACTGATGGAAGCTGTATCAAAAATGGCCAACTAGACGCTGCCTGTGGCAGTGGTATCTGGTTTGGGGAAAACGACCCATGGAATAAAGCTGTCAAAATCCCAGGTGCATGCCACTTCAACCAAATTGGAGAAATAGCTGCCATAGTAGTCACCCTCCAACAATCTGACCCAACCTGCCCACTCACTATCATAACTGACTCCAGATATGCCATAGATGGCCTGACAAAACACCTGGGAAAATGGGAAGACGATGGCTGGACTAACATCCAAAATGCTGACTGGCTCCGCATAGCCGTGTACCACCTCCGCCGCCACGCAGCCCCCACCCACTTCAAATGGATAAAAGGACACATGAACAACCTTGGCAATGAACAGGCTGACACCTTGGCGAAACAGGGTGCCCTTAAAGCGGATCCAGACAACATCAACTGCGACATGCCTGACAATTTCCAGCTACGAGGAGTTAAACTCACCTCCCTTACCCAACACATTGTGTACAAGGCAATAAAATCCCGCCAGAAACTGATATACCCTAGGAAAATGCTCATGAACTTGGACATCACCCGACACGCCATCCATGCAGCTACAAATCACCTGGAACCCGACTCCTCACTGTGGATTAATCTCTGCCATCCTGACATACGACGACCTGTGCAAAATTTCCTGTACTGTGCCATGACCGGCTCCCTGTGCATTGGGGAGTTCTGGACCAACGTCCCAACTTACGAAATGTGTGCCAAGTGCACCGCGTGCGACACAGAAATCGAATCCTTGGAACATATACTCACAGACTGCCCTACGGTCGCTGCCACAACCATTTGGGACCTGACACGCTGGATCTGGCCAGCAAGCGACGGAGGCTGGACCACCCCCACCTTTGGACTCCTCCTTGGGTGCGGCAGCCTCACCCCAAAACCCAACGGTAACGATCCCCCTACTGCTGCCCACAAAGGAAGAACACGACTGAAACAAATCCTACTATCAGAAGCGGTCCACCTCATTTGGTCCCTCTGCTGTGCCTGTGTGATCAGCGGCCACAGCCACCACAAAACAGCCATCACCACCCACTGGGTCAATGCCATCACCTCATGACTTGACATAGATCGCCGACTGGCCAAATTGGCCAGGAGAAACCTCTCCCACACCAAAGTTAAGAATACCTGGTCACCTATCCTCTCTGATCTGCCCTCCCTCCCCCCAAACTGGACTACCAACCTTGAGGTTTTAGTGGGTATCAATCTATCCAGGCCCCCTGCTTGACCGGGGACACCGGATAGTGCACGGAGCCCCACACCCCCTATGAAAATAGGGCGTGCATAAGAGCATTTTTTCCTCGGACTGGTCGCCCTGGCGACCACCTTAGTGCATTATGTAGGGCTAGCTCTGTCAGTTGCTACATGATAATGAACACTTGTCTAAAAAAAAAGAATACTCAGTCAGTCACTAAGTAGTCTAAGTAGTCTAACCTCTGAGATCACATGACCACTTTTTATGACACCTGCGGTATGGCAAATCGCGAGGTAATGTCTACTTTCTGGACAGTGCATGAAGTACTAACAAGGGTCCTTCCACAATCCCCCAACCATGCGACACCCTCCACAGCATGTCCTCTACGTACCAACTAAAAGTGCTCCCTTCCAACCCATCCACAATTGGGGCTAGGTGCTCCCCCCAAATCCACCCCATCATACCCATTCCGAGGCTGATCAAGATGGGCCATCTCTGCACCAAACGATACTAGAATTAATGTGCATGGAAATTCACATAGAAGTAGCCTGAGTAGCAGATCATCTAGGCCACACAGTCCATCCTTTGCGATGAACAGGGGTGTTCGGTATGTCTGGTATATTTCAGGTGGCTCTAGCCCAACTCTACCTCATTTCTCTCCCATCTCTGTCAAAACATTCCTTTCAGACCCCAATGTTGCCTCCATGTCCAGTCCTAGAACGTCATGCACCACATTCCACTGAACGAGCCTCACATTTGCACATGGCTCCTCTTGAAATCGACAATCTCTACATGCACATACATTTCTCCAAGCACCTTCGCTTATTCTGCTGCCTTCCCCCTTGCCTTCACTGTACTTCTGGCTGGTGGACATGATACGAACCCACTCCATCCTGTTTCCCGCCCATGTGCACACTGTACTGTGCACGGCCACTCTCTTGCATGCCAATCTCCTTCTCTGACATCCTCTACGCTTGCCCCTTCTACTCGCACAATCACGCTATCCCTAGGTTCACTAGAGTGCGCTTCAAGCTTCCCAATAGCACCTCTCCTCAACCATGGACAACGATAAGGTTGATCGGTCCCTGCCTTCCCCTAGTCTTAAGGGTCAAGCAGGCACTGGCCATTCCCAAGGTACCTCAGTCCAATTGCTTCACTGTTCCATAGGAGTCCCTGAGCTGTCCCTTTGCTCCCCCCTGGCGTTTCCAAACCTGCCTAGCCAGCTCCTCCTTATCTGGCCATCCTCTCCGATCACAGCTCTTAGATGGTTGGCCCTGGAAATTTGGTGATGGTCAGGCGGTGGTCAACCTGGGGCCGTAACAAGAGCTTTCACAGGCTCATAACGGTCACTTACCCTATATTGCCCTGAATTTGTCTATCCATGTGCGTACTGTTCGTGGCTTCGATCCCCAGTGCCCAACAAACTAGAAGAAGTCTGACAGTTCAAGACAGCCTGCCTCTCTGACCTGGCGTCCTGCTGGGATAGCAAATAAATAAGTACCTTTTGATCTGAACGCTGATCAAAAGCCTCCAAAGGCTTCCGATCATCCCATCGAGAAGCAAAACACACATGTATTTCTGAACCAGTGATGACGACTTTACTTGTTTCTTTTCTCTGCCTCCACATTAGAGATGGTGTGTGCAATACACTGCGCACATGGTTGTATGAGTGTCTTGAGTAAGGGATAACATGCATTGAGGGTGAGTGAGAGTGATCACTTGACAAAGGTAAATCAGCAGACTCCCCTATGTCTTGTTGCTCCTTGAGACGCTTCAGAGAATGGACGGTGACAGCGAGGCTTGAGCTTGGGGTCCTAGGGCCAGGGGAGACAAGGGTGTTTTGACGTCTGATGTCCACGAACAAGGCCATTGACATGGCTGTCGTATACACAGATAGATTCACATCTGGCTCTCGACTACTCATTCTATGCGCGGTATGATCTCCGTGCTGACGTGAACCCTTGCTGAGCTACCTGGGCATGTGTGAACCATGTTCCTACAGTGCGTGCTACGTGCAGTCCAATCTAATACACACCAGAAGAGGAGGAGGATGGGACATGCCAAAGGTTGGGGTTACTACACTCGGTCACACTCGTTTGCTATACAAAGAATAATTGTCATTGTGCAATAAAACACACGTGCGTACAATTCAACCCGGAAAGTACTTATACAAGAAGAGCGCACCTGCAAACCACACCTGCCCCAAAGGCTATTCAGACCGGCAGCCGCCGGGCGAAGATGAGGCAGTACGTACTCCCACTCGTTTTTAGTCGGCACCGAATTCGAGGGCTGTGTCGATGACTAGCTGGGGAAACTCCACCGGAATCCCGTGGGTGGCGCCCCAAACCACCTTTGCATTCACATGAGGGTATGGCTCTAACTCTTCCAATCTTGTGCACGGAAACTTGGACGGATCAGCCACGAGTACGGTCACCCTGACGTTGTCCGGAACTGTCGATAACAAGTGTGCAAAGGACCAATGGGGATTTTGCTGGGGACGAGCGCCAGTGCGCATTCATCAATCAACTCACGAGAAAGACGAGGAGACTTACGTCAAAGACGGCTTCCGAGGTGGCGACATCACACAGGTGTAATCCTAGAGGTTTGGCGATCGCCTCCTCTTTCGTCCAGAGAGGCCGTTCTTGGAGATAGGCTTCGGGTAGCTTTGGATCCCCGAGTTCCACAAGACGCAGTTTTCTATGGAAGGCGAGGTCCTCGGCGGATTGTTCCAGGGGCGGGTCGATGAGGACAGCGTATACTGGTTGAGTGGACTTGAGCCAAGGCAACAGCTTCGCGCCCATGACACCCCCGAGCGAGTGTCCGATGACGATGTCAAATGGTGGATCGTTGCCCCCGCCAGGGGTTGTAGAGAAGAAGGGCCAGAGCTCCTCTGTCAACGCGGTCACAGAGTAATCTAAACCACGCCCAGCAAGCCCATGACCGAGCAAATCGGGTGCGATGACCAAATAGCCTGTGCCAGTATAATATCAGAACGCGCACATATATCACTGTGGAAAGCTTGCCTTGGGCCGCGAACGCCTGTGCAACACGATACCAAAAATAGGAGGAACTGGTGAGACCGTGGATCATGAGGATACGCTTGGTGGCATTCGGGTCACCCCATGTAGAGGCAGACAGTCCAGTCATAATTCTCGGGGGGGAATAGAGGAAGGGAGGAAAAAAAGGAAGGAGAACGGCAATCCAGCAGTGGAGAAACGGCGGGCCATCCAAATAACGTCAGTACTGAACGGTCCTCTGAGCGACTGAAGGGCATTTGAGCACTCCGATTGGTCGAAATGGGTTCAAGCGGGCAAACTTATCTAAATGGGGGCACCAACGGCTCAAGCCATCCTGAAGTCGTTTTCAGAAAGCCGGTGAGGTTCAGCTGCTGGCGGGGGCAACCAGTGCCCGACCAGTCTATCTGCAGAACGTCTGAAATGGAATAACTGGTGGCTTGAACCTAGGTGTCTGCAAAACGGCTGTATAACGTTATCGCCTAACGACTGAGTGTTCAGGATGATGGTTTTCGCACGGCTAGCCACGTAAATAACAAAAGTCGACAACTTTTTCTCGCTCAGTATTGCTATATCTGATAGTACACTATCAGCAGAATGCCAAGCCTCTGAATCACTGATCTGCTACAGTTGACAGTGTTATCCAACATTACCAAGCAGCGAGCCAGACCCCACAAAGTAGCTGCAAAACATACAGACAAGCCCCCTCGAAGCAGGTGCTCAAACAAAAGTGAGTGGTCTGAAGGTGCCATTGGAGCAATAAGACCTATCACCTCCGATAGCGATGATACAAGAAGAGCGAACTGCATTTGTCCCCAGGAATACACTAATACCATTCGGTCATTTAGTCTCCTATCCACAGGATGGGGGAACCGTACGTACTCAGTAGATCGTCCCGCTAATTTGGCGATTTGGCGCCTTTGAGGGCTGTGTCGACGATGGCCAGGGGAAACTCCACGTGAATCGCATGAGAGGCACCCCAAACGGTGTGTGCGGTCACATAGGGGTATGGCTCCAACTCCTCCAATTTCGTGCATGGTTCTTTGGAGGGATCAGCCGCGAGTACAGTTACCTTGACGTTGTCCGGGGCTGTCAATAACAGGTGTGAAAATGACCAATCGGGGTTTTGCTGGACGAGAGTCGTAAGCACCCATCAACAAGGAAGATAAGGAGACCTACGTCTAATATGGCTTCCACTGCGGCGAGGTCACACAAGGATTGGCCCATGTATCTGTCGGTTGCATCTTCCCTCGTCCAAAGGGGCAATTCCCGGAGAATGGCTTCGGGTGTCTTCGGGTTTCTGACCTGCTTAACAAATGTTCTTCTATAACCGGCCATGGACTCGGGGGTCTGTTCAAGGGGCGGGTCGACGAGAACGGCGTGTACTGGTCGGGTGGACTTGAGAAGAGGTAACAGGGTAGAGGTGACGAGGCCCCCGAGCGAGTGTCCGACGACGATGTCGTACGGGTGGTCGTCCCCAGTTGCAAAGAAGGGGCGCAGCTCTTCCGCCAACGCGGCGATGGTATAGTTTGAACCACGCCGGGCACACCCATGGCCGAGGAAATCGGGCGCGGTGACAAAATAACCTGCATCGGAGAGGGACGTATCAGGACACGCACAGTGGCGACGTATGGGGAACTCGCCTTGAGATGTAAATCCTTGTGCGATGCGATACCAGATCTGGGAAGAGGAGGTGATGCCGTGGAGTAAAAGGACACGCTTGGTGGCGTTTGGGTCACCCCAGGTTGAGGCACACAATCCAGCCATGAGGACGGGTTTGAGTGCGGCTTATCGATAGCATACCTGTATAAATAGAGGAGTGAGATATTAACTGCGGTTTCGAGCTTTGTGGTATAGTAAGCAATGGCTCGATTGTGATTGGTTGCGGCTGATTCCGGATGCGGAATTCATGTGGCCAAGGTCCTCTCCGTCCTCGTCGTCGCCCATCAGCTTCTCGCTCGCCATGCACGGCATCCTCGCCAACTCTACCCTTTTCTCTGCACGCTCATGTGTTCTTCGCGCTCCGTTGCGTACCTTTGCCTCGTCCGCCGCCAGGTCGCAGGCAGTTCCGAGCGAGAGACCGACCTTGATGAAGGAGTTCAAGATCTACCGCTGGGTCAGCACCAAGTCGTCTCTTCCAGGATCTATACTCACATCCACTGCTACGCATACAGAATCCAGATGAGCCAGAGAAGAAGCCGACCTTGCAATCCTACACCATCGACCTCAACCAAACTGGGCCCATGGCATGTATCTATTCACGTTCCAGCTCCCCGCCCGTCTCATCTCGGTCTCATGTATGTACAGATACTTGATGCACTCATCAAGATCAAGAACGAGGTTGACTCTACCCTCACGTTCCGCCGCTCTTGCCGAGAAGGTATCTGCGGCTCTTGTGCCATGAATATTGATGGCCAGAACACCCTCGCCTGTCTATGCCGCATCGACAGAAACACAAGCACGGACACTAAGGTCTACCCCCTCCCTCACAGTCTGTTCCGTCCCCTTTTTCTTCCTACATTCAAATTAAACTCGCTCGTTCTTCTCGCTAGTGTATATCGTCAAGGATCTCGTCCCTGACCTCACCTACTTTTACAAACAATACAAATCGATAAAGCCTTACCTCCAAAACGACAACCCACCCGAAAAGGGCGAGTTCCTCCAATCCCCGGAGGACCGCAAGAAGTTGGATGGTCTCTACGAGTGTATTCTTTGTGCCTGTTGTTCAACCAGTTGTCCCTCTTATTGGTGGAACCAGGATGAGTATCTCGGGCCCGCGACACTAATGCAGGCGTATCGGTGGATTGCAGATTCTCGCGTAGGTCTTGTGTCGTGATGAGTTGTGTGGCGTTACTGACGCGATCGTCGGATGTACAGGACGCACATGGGGCCCAGAGAAAGGAACTGCTCCAAAACGAGATGAGTGTGTACAGGTGCCATACCATCTTCAACTGTTCGTCGTTGAGCATTCTCTCGTCATGCGTCTCTCATTTGTTGTTTTCCCTAGGTTCGCGCACATGCCCAAAGGGCTTGAACCCCGCAGCGGCTATTGCCAACATCAAGCTTGAGCTCGCCTCAGAGTAGGAAGTTCCTTGCTCTCCCTCTCTTACGGATCGGGGTTAGAGCGTGGTTTGGTTGAATCATCACTGGACGCCTTAAGTATTTTGTGCTGGTATTCTACCACAATCGATGTTATTCATATGGACGGGCTGGATTTGGACTGAGTTCACGTGTCCGTAAGTACTCGGATGTATATGAACTGCTGGCCAAATCAAATCAAGGCTGATGCCGATGCCAAACTACGACTCTGCTGACAACGCAGCGAACGAGTCCACAAGGCGCCCAGACACGACATATACCTCCACCCCTTGGTACTACCCAACCCGTGATTAATTCATCATGGCTACGTTTGGCAAGGCAACATTCAACGCTGTCTCATACGCCGCATCTCGACCAACCTATCCCCGCGCTCTGTTTGACTACATCTTTCGCTTTCACGATTCTACAGGCGAGGCGCGCTGGGATACGGCTGTCGACCTGGGATGTGGGACGGGTAAGTGACTTTTGTGGACGTTATATTTCGCGCTCGGAGAGCCTCACGCGCCTATGTAGGCCAAGCGACGGTCGAGCTGACACCTTTCAAGAACATCGTGGGCACCGATCCCAGCGCGGGAATGGTCGACGCCGCCCGTCACACCCTCGCATCGGATGGTACACTCGACCAGGCTCTGTCTCGCCGGATCACGTACGTACAGTCTTCAGCGGAAAGTTTGGCGTTCTTGTCGGATGGCAGCGTAGATCTGATGACTGCTGGTACGTTGGCAGCACATCGACGTCGCGATGGTTATTCGGAGGTGTTGGTGCTGATGTTCATGTGCAGCGCAGGCAGGTCATTGGTTTGATTGGTCCCGGATGTGGCCGGAGGTAGCAAGGGTCTTACGAAAAGATGGGACTGCTGCGATTTGGGTACGTTACATGGATCATTCACGCATCCCTTCCCGTCCTAGCACCTTCCAGCACTCTCCCCGATGCCACCTACTTGTTGTATTGACGCTGATCCCTACCTAAACTACTTTCGACGACCCTCCACCAGAACTACTCGGAACCCCAACTTCCCAAATACCCCACCTTGGCGCCCCAGCTATCCCACTTTTTTCAAGGGACCGATCCGCTGACGTCCATTGGCCCGTACTGGCAACAGCCTGGACGATCGATCCTCGAAGGTCACCTTGTTGCTATTCCAGACGCCGGGGATGTCGTCCCAGGTGCGTTCAAGGATTTCACGCGCTGTTATTTCACAGGTGTGTCTTGCGTTTATCCCCGTATTCCGTCTTCATCGCTTTCCATTTATCTGTATACATTGATATTTTTTCAGGCGCATACTATCCCCACTTACCCTCGCCCCAACCCATTCTCATGCGAAAGCGTATGACGTGGCATGACCTGTATAGTTATTTCGGCACCGCCAGCGCTATGCACACCTTTCTCGAACAACATCCCGAGGACAAGATGCGGCCTGAGGGTGATCTTGCCGTGCGGCTTTTGAAGTCGTTGCTGAGCGGTGCATCGGCGCAGGATGGGACGGCGGTACAAGCGGAGGACGAGGTCGAAGTCGAATGGCCGCTGGCATTAATACTCGTGAAGAAGGTGTAAACCATACTATGTACTCAGCTTGGAATCAAGTCCAGTATAAGTTCTTCAAACAGTGCGACTGTTCATGCTCGCATTTCATCAACTGCTATGCAGGAGGTTTGAAGACTACCTTGATTGACAGGATATGATGTTGCTCCTGATGGTGAACTAGTTGGTAAATCTAGGGAACAGGATGACATGGAAATGGGCTGTGGTGGGCCAGGTCTCACTGCAGAGGCTGATTACAGATGTTGTGCAAACTGGTCTGTAAGAACATGGGAAGCATAAAATGTCCTCACTCAAATAATGTGGCGGGCCACTTGTCTCTGCCACTTGAACAACCAGGGATGGCCTGGGATGGATGATGAGTCCTTATACATACAACCACAGCAGTCCCCTATTTCAAAAGTACTGAATACATTTGCGTCCGATTCAGATCTTTCCAAGGCTGCCGATACAGTGGCTTCCGAGGTGGGCATGCGAGTGGCGAAATGGGAAAGGGAAGAATGGTAGGTGTTGAAACAAAAGTGAGTGGTCTAAAGGTGCCATTTGAGCAACAAGTCATGTGTTCACCTCCGATAGCGATGATACGAGAAGAGCGAGCTGCATTTGTCCGGGATACACTGATACTATCCGGTCATTTAGTTTCCTATCCACAGGATGTGGGGACCGTACGTACTCAGTGAATTATCCCTCTAGTTGGCGCCTTCGAGGGCGGTGTCGACGATAACTCCACGTGAATCGCATGAGAGGCACCCCGACGGTGATGCAGTCACGTGGGGGTACGGCTCCAACTCCTCCAATTTCGTGCATGGTTCTTTGGAAGGATCAACCACGAGTACAGTTTCCTTGATGTCGTCTGGGGTTGTCAATAACAGGTGTGAAAATGACCAATCGGGGTTTTGCTGGGCGAGAGTCGTGAGCACCCATCAACAAGGAAGATAAGGAGACCTACGTCTAATATGGCTTCTACTGCGGCGAGGTCACACAAGGATTGGCCCATGTATCCGTCGGTTACATCTTCCCTCGTCCAAAGGGGCGATTCCCGGAGAATGGCTTCGGGTGTCTTTGGGTTTCTGACCTGTTCAACAAATGTTCTTCTATAACCGGCAACGGACTCGGGGGTTTGTTCAAGGGGCGGGTCGACGAGAACGGCATGTACTGATCACGTGCACTTGAGAAGAGGTAACGGGACAGAACTGACGAGGCCCCCGAGCGAGTGTCCGACGACGATGTTATGCGGGTGGTCATCCGCGGAGGGACGCAGCTCCTCCGCCTACGCGGCGATGGTATAGTTTGAACAACGCCGAGCACATCCATGGCCGAGGAAATAACCTGTGTCGGAGAGGGATGTATCAGGACGCGCACAGTGCGGAAATATGTAGAATTCACCTTGAGATGCGAACCCTTGTGCGATGCGATCCAGATCTGGGAGGGGGAAGTGATGCCGTGGATATGCTTGGTGGAGTTTGTAATGCAGACAATCTGTCCGCCGTGTCAGCGTACAATCTTATCCGCATCGTCATCGTTGTTCTCCGCAAGTGCTTCGCGCGTCTCTTGAAGCGCAGGGTGCGACTGGAGTCGAGATGGGGTACGAGACGGATGCGGTGGGTTTGGTTTGGGGAGGAGGATGTGGAGGAAGGGTCGCGGTGGAGCTGCGGAGGCATCGTTGGGGAGGTCGCGGTAGGAGGGGGCGTGGGGGGTTGGGACTCATCAGCAGAGACGAAGACAGCTTGCCCTGGATGGGCGCTGGCGGATGATGAGATCTATGAGACCCATTGAAAAAGTCGCTACACCTACTGTACCTTTCTGTAACGGGAGGCTGGTCGCTAAGCACGCGTAACGCATATCCAGTTGCTGAACCCGTAGTACTTGACATGTAGCGTCCAAACTAAGTACAGGATAGTGTCATCGAAGTTGATGGATGCCCATATATCCTCGTACTCTCCGGTGGTCGCCAAAGTATCATCTGGCCCCTTTTCAACGCTTTTGACACAGTGAGAGACAATGTTGACCTCGGCAGGTATCTTCATAGCATCTAAACCGAATGTGTCTTGAATGACTGCACTCGATGGCACATTAGTGCCATCATCTACTTCATCAGCGACTTGATTGGATTGAACCTCGACAACCCCATGGACAACACCAGTTCGATTCTTGATTTCATCGTGGAGGGCGGGGATGTGCTAAGAGATACTCCCGATGCAAAGCGTCATCCGACATTGTAGCACCTTAGCTAATCATGCCGTGCCGCGGTCACCCAAAGAGTAAGTTTACGGATCGTAACGCAGCCGGGTTGCTAAGCTCGGGGTCAGGGGCTCTCCGTAACGCTCACCGCTGGTTGCCTCCAAACAGAAAGGTACGGTAATTAACTCGCTGAACGTTTACTGACCCGCAGAATACTGCGGTGTTCTGCCCACATTGTTCTTCAAATCGAAGATGGGGTGCGAACGTCCAACGTTCCATGAAGAACGAACGACCTTAGTCATGTTGGTGCACTGCGCACGACGGCCAACGACAAAGTGCGGGCACCGGTGTTCAGCGTCCTGCCCACGCCGCTTCTTACATTCTCCGCTCCGTCTTCAATGAACTTGTCAGACCGATTTCCAAGTCAATTAGAGTGCAGATGGGGTGCGAACGTTCCATAAAACTACGACTCTGCTCACAATGTAGCGAACGAGTCCACAAGGCGCCCAGACACGACGTATACCCCTTGGACCAACCTGTGATTCATTCATCATGGCTACGTTTGGTAAGGGGACGTTCAGCGCTGCCTCATACGCCGCATCTCGACCAACCTATCCCTGCGCTCTCTTTGACTACATCTTTCGCTTTCACGCTTCTACGGGCGAGGCGCGCTGGGATACGGCTGTCGACCTGGGATGTGGGACGGGTAAGTGACTTTTGTGGACGTTATATTTCGCGCTCGGGGAGCCTCACGGGCACCCTTGTAGGCCAAGCGACGGTCGAGCTGACACCTTTCAAGAACATCGTGGGCACCGATCCCAGCGCGGGAATGGTCGACGTCGCCCGTCATACCCTCGCATCGGATGGTACACTCGACCAGGCTCTGTCTCGCCGGATCGCGTACGTACAGTCTTCGGCGGAAAGTTTGGCGTTCTTGTCGGATGGCAGCGTAGATCTGATAACTGCTGGTACGTCGGTCACTCCATTTCCTTGCAGTTTGAAATTTTGGTGGCACATCGACGTCGCGACGGTTATTCGGAGGTGTTGGTGCTGATGTTCATGTGCAGCGCAGGCAGGTCATTGGTTTGATTGGTCCCGGATGTGGCCGGAGGTAGCAAGGGTCTTACGAAAAGATGGGACTGCTGCGATTTGGGTATGTTACATGGATCATTCATCCCTTTTCATCCTAGCACCTTCCAGCACTCTCCCCGATGCCATCTACTTGTTGTGTTGACGCTGATCCCGACCTAAACTACTTTCGACGACCTCCACCAGAACTACTCGCAATTTCGACTTCCCAAATACCCCACCTTGACGCCCCGGCTATCCCACTTTTTCCAAGGGACCGATCCCCTGACGTCCATTGGCCTGTACTGGCAACAGCCTGGATATTCGATCTCCCAAGCTCATCTTGTTGCTATTCCAGACGCCGGAGATGTCGTCCCAGGTGCATTCAAGGATTTCACGCGCTGTTATTTCACAGGTGTGTCTTGCGTTCCTCGCCTATTTCATCTCCATAACTTTCCATCTATCCGTATACTTTTTTTTCAGGCGCATACCATCCCCACTTATCCTCGCCCCAACCCATTTTCATGCGAAAGCGTATGACATGGCACGACCTGTATAGTTATTTCGGCACCATCAGCGCTATGCATACCTTTCTCGAACAGCATCCCGAGGACAAGACGCGACCTGAGGGCGATCTTGCCATGCGGTTTTGGAAGTCGTTGCTGAGCGATGCATCGGCGCAGGATGGGACGGCGGTACAAGCGGAGGACGAGGTCGAAGTCGAATGGCCACTGGCATTGATACTCGTGAAGAAGGCATAAATCATGTGCTCCGCTTGGAATCAAGTCCAGTAGAAATTAGTTTCTCAAACAGTGATAGGTTACGATGACTGTTCGTGCTCGCATTCCATCAACTGCTATGGAGGAGGCTCGAAGGCTGCTTTGATTGATTGACAGGATATGAAACTGCTCCTGACATTGAACCATGGTGAATCTAAGGAACAGGACGACGTGGACGTGCCTCACTGCACTAGAGGCTGATTACAGTCTGTCACGACGGCCTAAGATGGTTCAGTTCCGTTCGGAAGATACGGTAGTCTAGGATATAAAGTCCCCCAACCTTGTACATACCCCCCAGTGCTCGGGAAATACCTTTGCACCCGTTCTCTTTTCGAGAGTCTCTGTGTTCATGTTCGACCATCTTAGGCCGTCGTGACATCTTTTTGAACGGTGATCAATACCTTCCGCGATCTCCTCGAGCATTCCATCTAGCCTCGGAACCCTCACGCCTGGCCCGCGCAAGGACCACGCTAGTATCGGTTAAATCCTCGACGAGTCGCACCAGGACGCTCTTACTCTTTTTATATTGACTGATATGCATAGATACAATTTGCGAAGCGGGAACGTTCCCCAGTCGGGAGCCCCTAGCCCCCCGCGACGCCGCACGGTAAGCGAGTCCTCTATGTCCCCGGTCGCCAAGGCGCTAGGAGTACCGACAGCAACCTCGGAGCGATCGTATCGCGATGTCATGCTGGCTAAACCACCCTCCTCAGCCTTGAAGCTGGAAAAAGGAGAGAGCGCAGACGAGAGTCCCAGCGCTAGAAATATTGTATATCAGACTCCGGATGTAGCAGAGAAACGAGCACCAAGTAACTCCGCTCGACGAGTCTAACGAGCCCTGGATTCCGGTTGTATCCAGAAGGCAGCGGGCTCAGGAACGAGCTAGTATTACGAAACCAAGTGTTAACAGAGCTGATCCTGTCCGTCGGGCGGAGGAATGTCTGACAACCTACGAGCGGGAATTGTACGAGACTTGGATGAGCAGAGGACTCAGTGTCCGTCTGTCAGATCTGTCAGAACCTGTCCGTTACACAGTCCGTCGTGGTAAGAGCGTGGGAACATCTCGAAAGTGTCTTCACCTTGTCCCCACCCCAATGATAATTCTATTCCGAAGTAGATGCGGCAGGCCACACGTCTCTGCCACTCGAGCAGCCAGGGACGACGAGTCCTTGTACATCACGTCCTCCTCGAGGTGTTCCATTCCCATTTGTTCTGTGCTTGCCTATCTATCACACGCTACATGCAGGTACATGTCACCGTAATGATTCCTGCAGATTCGTGCATCCGTTCAAATTTGCGGGCTGGTTCGATCGATGACAATCTTGCAGAGGAGGCTGACAGGTAAGCAAAAATCGTGTGCCAGCCGCTCTGGCACGTACAGTGGGTTTAAAGCATAACTGGGTTTATGCACTCCCCCCGGGTCTTCCTCCTTCCCTCCCCCCACTACAAACTGGTTTTGACATCGTTTTGCAAATCGCTCTGGCATGTCGACAGACGGTACCACCGGCAAGCCTGCCACGCCCCGGGGCACTACCCCGATGCAAGCGCTTTCTGGCCTCTTCAGAACACCCACCCGACTTCGCACACCCGTGACGGTCAGCCGCCGTAAGAAGCGCAAGGCTCACAGTCGAACGTCATCGTTATCCACCCCATCGACACCCAACACCCCATCATTACCCGCCGTCATTCTCCAGACATACTCGCTCTCCACCGACAGCATTGTCCTTACGTCACTGCCCTCTGTGCCATTTTGCTGCCATGAGGATCTCCTGACGATGTCCCGTACACAGCTCGAGGGCGTGGTGCGTGCGCTCAATGCCCGACTGCCCCGTCGCATGCAGATTGGACCTGAAGAGGATATTTGGCAGAACGATGACCATGAGCGTACCGGGAGGTGCGTTGACGACGACGACGACGGACTGTCAAGAATGAGCGAGGCGGAGATGAAGAAGCGTATCGAACAATTGGTCGGGATCCGGGCTGTCGTGGGCAAGAACCGCGTGTCTAGGTCCGGCTTAGGTTTGGGTACTCGCACTAGGGTGCCTCCCGCACCCAAGGCGGTGCGGACGCGTGATGCGAGGTGGCGACCGTATGAGAAGACCCCTTGGGAGATGGAGGTGGACGCCGCCGAGGACCAAAGTGATGACTTGAGTGTCATGATCGACGACGCCCTCGTGGGATCCAGTCCTCTTGCCAGTCGGACCAAATTTAGCACGCATTCGCACGGGCGAAATGGCACATCCTCCTGCCTCGCCATTCTACAAGAGGAGAATGAAGGATGTGAATCGAAAGAAGACGACTCCGAGGACAACGAAATGCGTCCATCAAAGAGGCAGCGAGTGTCGCCAGGGGGTATCACTCGGCACTCTGAGGAAGAATCTCAGACTGTCCAGGAGGGCAGGCAATCTCGGCTCATAGAGAACATGGACCTCTCTGGGTCTCCTTTATTGGCCGGAGAGGACGACGTGTTGTCGAGTAATATCATCGAATCCGACGAAAGTAGGGTCACGACCGCGATAGACCTGGATCACGGCGTCAAAACATCGAAGGAAGATGTACAGGTGACCCTGCAGCGCAGGAGGAGCGCTCGCATCCAGGAAATTGCTCTGAGACGAGCGTCTTCGGTTGATATGGCCAGGAAGGCCACGAGGGGCACGAGGGGCTTGAAATCATCCATTCTACTCTCCAAGACGCTCTCCTCCCGATGCTTGCCTAGGAACGCCCCAAGAATGACAGGAGGGTTCGATTCTGAGAGGGACTCCGACGTGCCAAGAGAGCTCACCATTCGCCTGCCTTTCACATCCACGCCGCCTCACCAAAGTGCTGATTCATCGGCTTGGTCTGCGCCACGCATCCTGCGTTCACATTCCCAGAGACTCCTGAGATCAAGCAAGCCAACGAAGACGACGGCTTCGTTGGGACGGTCGCAGTCAGAGAAGCATCCACGCGCCACAGACTTGACCTTCGTGACAATAAACCGGCCACGATATCGCTTTATCAGGCGCAAGTCGAAGGTATCCGAGGTCACGAAAGGGAGTCAGGAATCCCGTCCACTGATGCCGGCTTCGCCAGTGCACGCTTCGTGCCATCAGATTGGTACAGAACAGTCGAATGAGCAGCGCAAGTGTGAGAAAGAGAACGAAGACCTGAGGGTCGATAACGAGAATCCGATGGGCAACCTTCACAGTTTTCCGTCGACTCTTCGCAGCTTCCTCACACCACGATCTAGGGCACCTTCTACGAGTACTGTCGCATCTACTCGCGGAAATGTCAACGACTCGCCGGCGCAAACGGGTGCGAAGGAGGTCGCCGCTCCAGTCGCATTCGCGGACTCTGTAGTGAGCGACGGCACTACGGAGCGCGTCTGGGAAGCCCTGGAAAGAATGGCTGTAGTTCCCCAGTGAGGTTCGTCGTGAGTCAGGATGAATAAGTGTGTGCAAATTTGCCAACATATCGTCGATGACAACACCCGATATTTCTTTTTGGTTTAACAGTGTCCCGGATATTTGTAACGAGTATGTGTTTGTTCAACCTTTTCCCCCGAAAGCGATTTGTAGTATTTTACCCTCTAGCAATCCACGGATATCAATACTATACCTTGTTGGTAAGACGATTGTCGTGTCGACACAAGAATTGACTACATCACAAGTGTACTAGAACCTGCGGCAAGAGCCGGGAACCATGCATCGTAGCAAAGAACTGTCCTGCGGTCCAAGTGAAGGACTTACTTGTTGGGCGATGATTTCACGTCCACAACTTTATGAATGCACATTTATGTCCCCCACCCCCGGCACTACGTTGTGTCGTTTTTCGATATACGAAAAGAGGTGACCCTGCGCATTCACATCTTCCTCCGCATCTAGCTTAAGTAACGAACAGGTCAATTGACTATTTGGCTTGTGAACATTTATTGGCCCATAGGCGAGGTGAACGCAACAGACAAGAAATATCGTAACAAGCTTTCATCTGGGGAGTCGCCCCGCCACACCCTTGGTCCCTATCATCATATCCGGAGTTCGTGCCAACTGGCTCGTCATCTGACCCCTCGTGGCGTGTCCCTGAACTGTGAGTAAATACATCTTCTGGGTGTAATCGTAGATCTCCTCCACACCTAGTGCGGCGAGGGGGTTCAATACGTCGACCTATTCGTTTGCCTCCACGATCGACTGTCGTCTGCTGGAACGGAAAGTGGTAGCATTCCCTCACCCTTCTGCCCCGATGTAATCCCAACTGCCCGAAACAGTACCGAAAGTCGTGCTGCAATCCGCAAGTACCAATGCTGCGCCATTCGAGCACACGAGTGATGATGGCAAAATCAAATCTCATCCCGGTGCCTAGCAAGGAGGTGGTTGCAGCATCGCAAGATCGGTGGTGGGGTATGTAGCTGCAAAACGAGGTAGCATATGGCAGAGCTGGACAACATTTCTGCACTGACAGACCACGGCCCTGAGCTTTTGTATCTAGGGACTCGTATGATCATCATCCCCCGTGCAAGGACGGCAATCGGCGCACCGATGAAAAACTTGAACACGAATGAAGAATTAGTGTATCGTGACGAAATACAGTGCGAATTATAAATGCCGGGCTTCCCCGTACATTTTGACTTCATACATTGAGAGTCTCGACCCCCGGCAAACGATGCGTTCATATCGCTTCTGCTTCCATACGCTCAGCAAGCCTCTTCACTCAGACATCTCCTCGAAATCCAATGCATCACGAGCGGCAGCGCGAGCACCTTGTTTAGCCAACCGGTCTGCGAGGGTGTTGTACTCTCTGTCAATATGCCAGAACTGGACTTTGCAACTATGTCTGGACTCTCGCTGGTTAACCTCGGAATCTAACTTGAGGAAAAGATCAAGATTCGAAGGCCTCTGCCCATTTGACTTCCGTAAATCGTTCCTCTTGATGAAAGAAAAGAACACAGGTGTGTTAGTACGTCAAGATGATCATTATTCGTGATGAGCGCAGCATTAGAATTACTAACCCTCCAGTTAGGGAGCCACTCCGTCATCCCCTTGACAACGTATTCAGAGTCGGTGGTCATAATGATCACTGGATCCTCATTTTCCCGTTCTCTTTCAGCAAGCTCCGCCAACCACTCTTCGTCATGATCACATATCATCTTCAGGCCTTCCAGCGCAGCGAGGAGCTCGGCACGCTGACTCGTCCGCTTGCCCCCAGGGTCGATCCTATCATCCACCGGAATGGAAAACTGGCAGGAAGAGTCATCCTCGGGGTCGTCCTGATGCGTCCCAAATGCAATTCCGATGCCGGCCACTGCGCCCGCCTTCCCGTTATTCAGGCAAGCCCCGTCCGTGTATACAACTCGACGATGATGACATATTTCTCTCTTGTGATTGTGAAAACAGCATTGTGCGTAGAACCGGCCACCGCATAGGTCGTCGCACGTCGTGACGAGCTGTGCTTGGCCGAATCGGGAGAGGAGGTTTGGGCAGGGAGAATAGAGACGGGAGTCTTCGTCGGGTTCAGGATTGGACATGGTGGCGAGTACTGGTTTCGAGATCCGTCGTCGACCCAACAGCCTTGGCCGCTGCGCGGTACTTATGGGCAGTGACTGGGGGGTAATTACCCTTGATTGCAAATGTTTTACTATGGAACCCAGCGAAGCGCATGTGACAACCGGTGAACTTGCTGATCTATTGCTTATATAATTGATCAGAAGCAGAGTTAGGAGCCTTACTTACTCAACGGAACGGCTGCTTCATTTTAGACGTTTTGCAGATAGCATGCAGCCTATCATGGTACACGGTGAAGTCTGCTTCTCGGATTAACTTAGTGGTGCCTGACCGGGTACCGGAAAATTCAGGATAGGCTCCGCCCGTTTTCTTTTGGACTATGCAGTGTCACGAAAACCACCTTGAAATTTCCTTTTTTGCTTGTCCTCATCCAATCACAACAGTTGAATGGCTGGCGTTAGGAAGCGATAACGTTACACAGCTGCTTTCCAGATGGCCTGGGGTCCTGCGCCTCGCTTGACCCGCTTCAAAGAACAGATCGGTATGGTCCACTCTCACACGCGGCCCTCGCAAGCGGGCACGAGGAAGACAACAATAATGACCTGGCACCAACTTTGTACAGGGTTCAGCTGGGAAATTGAATTTCTCGCCAGACGACTCCAGCACGAATCTGATCAATGCGTGTACGTTTGGATTCTCTGGTGTCGCCCCCCCTTTTATAATTTATTTTGCCTGGGCTGAAAATTTCTTCGTACCGTCTTTGACGCTTAACTCGGTCTTTCAGCTCAAGCTGGTCACTGGTTCGACTGATCCGTGATGCGGCCCGAGCTCGCGCAACGGGTGCAACCGCTGCTTTCTGAGTTGGCCTCCATCATCATCTTCCTGTATAACTCCGAGAATTGATCCTGACCCCCTTATTGTCGCATACAGCCAGAGATCGGATCTCAACACATCTCTCGGTTTGTATTAGCAACAACCCAGAAGGACCTCTTCGGATATTTACATACATGGAATGCCCCACGCACGTTCAAGGAACGGAATCTGGGTGACGCAACCCACCTGGATCGGCCGCTCGAATGATCCGTGGCCATAGTATTGGCCAACAAGGCGGTTCGACGACATTCTGCCCCGTTAAGACCGATTCAGCCATTATGGGCCTGTATGTAAGTGCGTCTTGTATGCTTCACGTAACAGATCTATTCTCCTACTTGTAGAACCTTGAAGTAGTTGGTGATTAACCTGGCGACGAGTCTCCTATATTCAGTACGGCTTGCTTCATTCTGAAACAATAGACCTGACCCTCTGCTGGCCCTTGTTCCAGCGTGCAGGCCGACTTGACCGATAATCGGTCTAGTAAAGGTATGCGATAGGTTTGAAAAGAAAGATCGTGTGCATAGCTACTAACAACAACACCAGCAAACTTGGCACACCACACCCATGCAAGCACTCCGATCATTTCATATTTCCTGGGCCCACGTACTTTGCCCACACGATGGCCCCGTGAGTATCTACGTAACCCCAAGAAAGGTGTGTCGTAGCGTGACTCGCTGATCGGGTGGATTGTCCCGTGGGTAGTATACGACGAGCTAGTGTTACCTACACTCATTTGCCGTCCAGTTTGGATATCACTCTATTCTTACAGCATGCGTCCTCAAGGCTACCACTCGACGGGAGGTAGGTAAGCCTTACCCATACATATATTAGATTGCTCCTACTGATTAGAGTAGGACTTGGTCGTTCTACGAAGGGGGCGCGTATTGCAAATACAAATACCTTCGTCAAGGGTAAGTGCGGGCACTATATTTGGCATGCGCGCTCATCCCTACCATAAGCTTGAGAGCGACACGAGATGTCCCTGCTTTCTCTGATTACTGTATATTTATTACTGGCAAGCATTGTCAGTATCGCCCTTAGCTGTGTGTGATTCTATTCCTATGGGCTCCTCACTTAATCCATGAACTTACACTAGACTCGATGGATGCTGGTATATATTCCAGGACTACCTAGTGACGTTGCCAGGTGGCTTCGACTATCCCTAGTTAGTAGGCCTTCCAATTCGCAGGTATCTAATCCGGCGTGACCACCCCCCGTTTACTAACTGAAAACCAAGCCAGAATTTTCCTTAGTTCATGATCATTCCCAAATGCCGAAGGAAATGCCTACGTGGAGATTGAGGATGCCAGACATATGCGTCTACTTGGACATGGCGGCCCTACCGGAATGGATGCCGATCAAATCCGCCGTTCAGTCGCTTTTCCATCCGAGTCGACTTGGAAAGATTGCGTCGTTTGACTACTCATATCACTAGCTGGCGAGGTGATTCAAGGACATTCTTCCCTAATATTGCTGGAACAACATCACTGTATACGTATATATTAATATTTACATAATATTTGCTGGTACTTCCAGCAAACTTATCAATAACATAAAAACGTTCACCTTGTCAGCAACCCGCTTCACTTCTTCCATCGTCGTCATAAGCTAGATTGGGTCCTGCACTCTTTTTAACACGCACAACGGAGCCAATGAGTGTTGAATTCTCAGCACCATCAGAAAAAATATTCAATCTACCCCGTATCATCACGCTCCTCGGATGCATCATTGTCGCATTGGGTTCTGGAACGGGTTATGTGGGTGGACTCGATACCAAATTGGCAGAGACTAATTGCATTTGAATAGATATATTCTGGTGTGTTGTTCTCTCTCCCAAAATCTTTCACTCCTACGAACATCCCTGGCAGCCTATGCACCTCAGCTCGGTACTCGCCTTCGACTATCACACACTCAACTTAATATTATTAGTCTCGCAGGAAATTGTATGACCCCATATACCCACTCTGTCCATTGTATAATTTGTCCACAGTCGCCGGATACATCACTGGTCCTGCATGGGGCCGTATAGCTGACCATAAGGGCCCACGAATCCCGCTCATTGGTGCCTCAGTCTGCCTCTTTACCAGCTACTTTGGTATCAAACAAGTGTATGACAATGGCATAGGCGATGGTGCAACTGTCTCGACATTCCGCCTTGCATTACTCGTTATTTGCAATATCATGATAGGCTTGGGTGAAAATGCAGGGTATTTCGCTTCTCTCAATGCAACTGCGAGGAGTTTCCCAACCAGTGTTGTAAGCACTCTTCTCCTCCTGCCCTCTACGCTTCTGGCAGATACATACAGTTGACATTCCTTAGCGTGCCAGTACTACTGGTCTCGTCGTCTCAGGTGTTGGACTCTCGGCTTTTATGTTCTCGCTAATTGCACACGCATTCTTCCCTGGGGATACATCTGCCCTCCTATTAATCCTCGCCCTCGGAACGTCTACCTCGATGTTTATAGGTTTCTTCACTATCAAGCTTGTTCCTCCACCTATGAGGAATTGCGACATACAGCTTGAAACAACGATTGCGGGGTATGGACCAATCCCAAGCGATGATGATGCCACCGTCTTTATTGGAGGATCACAGCTAGTGCTAGATTCAGAGGTGGATGCCGAGGTAGATGGAGATAGGACACTGCTCGTTTTCGATGACGAAGAACGGAATTTGGAACAGATCTCCGCTCCACCTTCCATTGTCGAGTCGAAGTCACCAGCGAGCTTGCATTGTGATGTTGATGATAAAGAAGGGCTACTGGACATTCATGGAAAGCAACTATGGCTGACTCCAGATTTCTACGTTGCCTGCACGATCTTGACAATATGTAGGTATTGCCTGGATCTCCGAAATTGACACTCACTTTCCTTCCCTGTAGGTGGCGGCACCGGCATCATGTGTCAGAGTACTTGACTTCTTTGAAAGTGTCCCAATTAACGTTCCCTCAATAGATATAAACAATGTCGGTTCGATTTCGCGAGTACTTTATGCCGCGACACACCCAGTCTATGACGATGTTGAAGCTTCTAAATGGCAAGCTACTCAAGTATCTATTCTGAGTTTAGGTAACTTCGCTGGACGTGTTCTGATCGGTAATTTTTTTCGCTTCTCGCTTGTCTAGCCATAACGAGCTGTATTTCAGGCTTGACTTCCGACTTTGCATACACCCGTCTTCGCCTTCCACGTGCCTACTGCCTCTGCATTGTCTCATCTCTTTTTATCATCTCTCAGGCCGCTGTGATCGCTATCTCCTCCGTTGAGATGCTGTGGATAGCAACCCTTTTATTGGGGCTTGCATACGGATCTTTGTTCGGGAGCTATCCAACCGTCATGATTGAGGGATTTGGGCTGGGTAATTCTACTTCTGTGTCACAACTCAATTCTATGAACTCATTCCTTACGCCAGCTCACTTCTCTGAGAACTGGGGCTATGCTGCCTGCTCACCCATTATTGGGGGTAGCCTTTTCTCGTTCATGTTTGGGCGCAACCTGGATGCGCATGCACGGACGTCAGACACATCTTCCTCATTGGGGACGCGTATCCAGTCGTTGGTCAGTTTGGGATCACGCGATTTGCCTCCAGAACATCAGTGTTTTGATGGGAAGGCATGCTATGTGGAGAGCTTACATGTGACACTTGTTGCATGCATCGTGTCCCTCGGCTTGAGCTGGTGGGCTGGGATCAGAGATGGGCGGAAAATGAAGGGTAGAAATGCATACATTGAGTTAGAGGTCAGAACATGACATAGATGATTCAAGTCAAGTGCATGAGCTGCCCATACTTTACATTAAATCTTGTCCTCTGCATCATACCGGATTCAACGTGTCTGTGAGATCTGTCGTTCTCCACCTGTCGGGGGTCAAGTTAATGGGCCCGATGTTACCCACGAGCCACTACTTATCCCTGCAGCATGATTCGGCAAATGCTGACCACTCCAGCAGTGGGACAGGGAGGAGTAGCTGGGGATGTGGAGGATCCAACTGGTTCAACAACACCATTGTCAGCAAACGGGGAAAGGGGAACAGCCAGAGCAGGGAGTGCAAGGTCAGTAGCAGGATCAGTGGAAACCACAGCACTGGAGCGAAGTAGCAAGAGGAAAGGACTACAAAAAAAGAAGATGCACAGAAAGTGAGAAGCGTGTGAGAAGAGAGAAAGAGATATTGTCGAGGGGAGAGCTGATGCGCTGAATCCAGACTGATGCGCTGATATGAGTGTCTTGCGGAAACGGTGTCAAACTCCAAAAGATGCTTGCATGCCGGAGATTCATAGCCAAGGTGACACGCCGGCCGCCAGAATGGATGCCGATTGAACTTGTCATGTATTGATACTACATTTCATTTGTAGATGATGTTGTCGTTCGTTGCTTTCCCATGGCCGAGGTCGAATTGGGGTGGACAATTTGGCTATATTACTAGTTCGCGAGGTAAGCCGAGGACGTTCTTTCCCGCTGCTAGACTTGTGGCTAGCCCAGGACTGACGTCCTCTTTTAGAATTCATTTCCCATGTTCAGCTTCACTCCCAAACAATGGCTGTGCTGTAAGTTAGCTCTCTGACAGAGGCAGCTGACACGGTGACAGGTCAACATGCACCCAACGTATGGTCTTCATATATCGTGGCATTGACATCAATTTCCCAAGTCGCTCGGCGGCTGTGTACCGGTACTACCGACAACAGCGCCAGCAAGCGTGCTATAGGGCCCAGCACGCACTACCCCACGACCCCTTTCCATAGTTGAGTTGTCTTCTAACGCGTATGATGGGATCGATAAACATTCAAGCAACCCCGAAAAGTGCCTTGTGGGTAGTCCACCGACCAAAATACCCGCTTTCTCCGTCGGCGGCTACTCTCGGTGCCTTTCCTCTGTCATTTTCGGCAAAGCAGAGCAACAGATGTTATAAGGAACAGTTCTGATAGCATGTTGGCGTGTATACCCCATCCACACATCGCCGCATTGAGCCGCAAATAAACCACGATCTCTAACGCCCAACCACCCTCACATTCGAGTAGTCGGTCTCATACCTTACATGGAGGTGGTTTCCGCAGATCAATATGTTCGTATTTCAAGCTTTTTCTATGTCATCAGGATGTGTCAAGGTTGGTCCCCTTTCCACATCATTCTGCATGTCAGCCACGCAGATTGCCTCACAGTGGCCAATTCTATCATTATTTTCTACCATCATGGCAAGTGTTGCATGCTCTGCGACTTTGACGTTGTCACTGACATGTACAGTTGTAACATTTGACCAAGAGGTCAGGAACAAGGATCCGTACTTGGTTGCCATCAGATAGACTGATGAGTTTGATTAATCAGGTCGATCATATCTGGGTACCCGTCTGAACTTGGTATTCTCGTCAATATCATAAAACTTGTGTTTCTTACAGAATCACCCATTCTCCTTCGGAAGTATTAGTTATATACTGGTACGCCGATTCACCTTGCCATGATGTCGTTTGACGAGTCCCACTTTCACCCTCAGATTCGATACGTTGGTGATGCATTTGCCATGTGAGTTCATAAACCCCTTCGTTCCGTGACCTTACTCAATGTGACGAGTTCAGTTTGAATCTCATTGGTGCGGGATGTGTATCTACTGCCGCCTATGCTCAGTGAACTTTCTACAGCTTTCCTTCAAAAAGATATCCACACCCTTGAAGTATGCAGTTCGTTAGACATGCGTGCGCAGTTTCCGTGCTGACGACATCTCAGTTGTATGTTCTCCCCTACCACCGTCGGGGACAAATTCACGTATAGGTCGAGATTAACAACTCTGTACAGCTGTGGGTAAATGCCAACCATTCAATCCCTCCCGTCCCTCATTTTTTCAAAGGTAAAATTTACTTCTTTGTCCAATTGTGGCTTGCCATTATCGTATTGTGCATAATTCAGCGTGCGTCCAACGTTCTCTGATCTTTTCTCCCTTCCCTGACTTCTTTCGAGTGATCCTTCAAGCTCGATTATATGTGTTGTACCAACAATCAAGAACAATCCTTGTGCTCATGATTTTTGGTTACGTGTGTGAAATTGCGGGCATGATGGTCATCATCGGTTATGTTATCGCAGACTTACACGGTACGTCCGTACGTTCCACGTTAATCCTCTACTTACGCATGCGCCACTTGTGATGACCCTGTTACTATCTTGCTCGAAAATATCAGTTACGAACGAAATTATAACAGGCTTATATACCTGCGCCGACGCGGGCGGCCCATCGTTCTACCGTTCATATGGCATTTGGGTTCCCGTGGTCGCGTACGACAGCATGCTATGTCTACTCGCCTTGTGGTACGGTGTCCGTGACTGGATATCGAGATATCGCGCAAAGCAGACAAATGAACCGTCCATCACGGACGCCCTTGTCAGAGGTAACGCGAACTACTTCCTCTGGTACGCACATGCCACCCCGACTATGGCGAACTATAACCTTACAACCTTTCTCACAAACAGCATATTACTAGCATGCGCCACCACTGCCGTCTCCAGGCGGTCTCAATGGGTATGCACATACGCTCTTATCGCAATATTGGACTTGATGCAAACTCGCGCCCTAGCCATTGTCGTTAGCGCCCGAAGGCTACCTGGTAACAGTAGGAGTTACGCTCGGGTGTCGACTTATTCTCGGCCTCCGGTCGTCGTTACATGTGCAAGATTGGGAAGAGGCAAACGGCTGGTCTGACGCGCAGTGGGTGGCAGCAGCCCCCACCTTGACCACGCTTTCACCTCCGGCCTCGTAGACCGCTGGGAGGGTAGTACGCACGACGCTTGTACCTAAGCTTTCTTCACTGATTCTTCCCTCGATCCGGAAATCCTTGGTCGGGTTGGTGAGGTGGTTGCTGGCAAGTAGAGACCAAGATATATCTGTATCAAGAACCGAAGCGAGTTGAGGAGGCTCGATATATTACCCGCTAGTATAGACGCTATATGTGCTCCAGGAGAATAAGATTCTAAAGTAAAACAATAAATACGTAGACCATTTTGTCTATCGCGGTCGGCGAGCGGTAACCGTGCCTGCCAAACATCATCACATCCACCTCGCCGAAATAATGATATTGTAGACGAGTGTCATTGGTTGAGGCGCAGCAGAGGAATAGGTACGCGTGGCAGGAGCAGGGGCAGGGAATCACAAGATTGCGGTGCAAGGTATAGATCACGCTGGAGTGCCTTGAATTCGAGCATATCCCTGATAATCGAGTCGTGTTTATGACAACGGAGAAAACCTGGAGCCAGACGCACCCGTAACTCAATTGCGGTGCTGCTGGTACTGGAGTACGATCCCAGTCGTCAGCTTCATGTACCTCCTCGGTACCGTCGGCGCAGAATGCAACATGCTTCTTCATTGGGGTGTCATTCTGTCAATTATGCGGATTGAGACACGAGCGTAGAGCCACACACCAACTGTGAAAAAATATTGAGGGGGTTCGAGTATCAACACACGTTCATTCGGAAAGCTATGCACGCACTTTCTATTGACGGGAACGTCAGCATGTACCTTACATGATAACTCTCAAAAAAGTACGTACAATTGCATCAACACGGAAATTGCGTATGCATGCACGAGTATCACCGTCTATTTCGGGGGTGTTCATTTTCGCCTTCTTCTCGGTCCTCTTCTCCAGCAGAATCTGAAAACGCCCGCCACATTCCCGGCTACTCCCGCGATGGAATCAACCTTGGCCACCTAATAAATGATGGACTCACCAGTCGATGGAACTCTCGGTGAGCCAACCGGACCAATCGATGGGCTTTCGGCAATCTACCTTATTTAGAGCACCACACAAGTGGCACTTGTATAGTTTGAACGACCGCTGTTTTTGTTGGAGTATAACTCGCATGACGAGCTTTGTTCCTGCATCCATACTGGGCCATCGGGAGGCTTCGCCGGTCACTTGAACGACCTGGGCGCCCTTGTCGATAGACAGATCATACAGCCCAGCATCGAAGTATCGCTTCTGAACGAGCGCATCACGGCTCTTATTCTTCAGCAACACCTTGAGCATCGCTTGGAGTTGCTGCATAGCCCGGGCGTCAGTAAACACACCGTCACATGTGGTGCGCGACCGACTCGGTGCTGCAGTCCCTCACCTGAAACGAGGTACAGCATTCCATACATATCGGGTGTTCCCGACCCGTGGCGTCTACGAGCGTCACGAACCGAAGGACTTGCATGGCTGTTGGGCTGACCACAAGCGCCCGCCCACCTATCCTTGCGACATGCAGTTGAACGAGTCTGTCGAGTTTACCCATCGTCTGTGCCACATTCATGCTCGAAAACGGTCTTCTGCCACCAGCTGTCGTCGGGTGCTTTTACCGGTGGGAGAGAGAAGAAGAAGAAAAGTCAGCGAAGAACAAACTTTAAAATCTAGTACAACGAACGAGGCAGCTTCTTAACCTGCATGCGGTCGCTGCTTCACCACGTCCTTGACTGATGGTCATCGAGGTAGATGTTCTGAATGGGGGCGCCTGACGACTTGAATTTGCACTTGAGTTTAAACCTTGTTTTGGATTTGATTCGCGAATCTCGGCGAGAGAGCACGTTTTGCGGATGGCGACGACCTTGGAGAGGTGGCCTGCGAGGGATTGGAGGTATTCCATGCGTTGGGACGATTTAGAATGACTTGAGAATGGTATTGGGAGGGAGGAAGGCGGAATTGTAATCGTGCGCGGCTGGAAGAAATGAAGGAGATAATGGGGCTCGTTGAGGATGTAAGGACATGAGGCGCACGATGGCTGCGTTAGTTTCGCCGTGGATGCATTGGACGATGTCAGGATGTTAAGGACCCGTTTCGGATATTCTCGGCACTGAACTTACTGAGTATTAAGTAATTACACAAATAAGCGGACTACACTTTTTGTACGAGTCCACTAAGTACATACAAACGATTACCTCAACTCAGTCTCATGGTGGGGCCTGGGCGCCGATCTGTCAAGCAGCACAAACAACGTAACGTTTTGGCACGATTCTCGAGCACTGAGTACTGATTAGTTGGCTTCGTACCAAAAGAATGAAATCACTAGATGAAAGCCAAATATAGTGGGCCTGGCCAGACTGTGGTCTGACCGTTTTTGAAAGACAGATAATACCCCGGATGTGTCGATCTAAGCCTCTGAGACACCGCTCCCTCAATAGAGTATCCCCTATGATACAATCCAAGTCCGACGAAAGATAAACCAAACATCCAAATCCCAACTGAATAAAAGCAGAGAACGAATGTCCTTGTTCAACCAGAAGCATCCTCTCAAGATTATTTGTTGACGTGAAGCAATGGATGGGGTATTGCCATTGTCATGCAACTGCGCGCGCGTCGGGGAGAGCGCGATCAAAGGAATCTAGTTGGTAGTGTCCAAATGTATGGTGTGGCTGATGCTAACATAGGTTACAAGCTTGGTCGGATAAATGAATAAAACAATGAGGAGGCGCTACCCACGAACAGCAGAATCAGCCCGGCCAGACACGAAAGACGATGCAAAGCACATACCCCGAATAGAGAATCAACCGGGCTCTTATTCAGTGTCATTGGGTTATGCCGTTGCCTTGCACAACATAGTGCCATATAGGATAGAATATAAAGAGGCACAACAAAGCCGCAATGACCAACACTAATACACCGACATTTGCCAAGCCCCGAAGAGGAATGCCAGATGACATTTCGAGCGGGGTATTATCAGATGGATCATGCAAGGCATCGTCGTCTTCGGGGGTGGTTATATGAGTACTAGGGTCGAAGGGGTAGGCAACAAACTTGGGCGGGGTATGAAGACCGGAAGGGTATTTGGAGTCATAGGTCACGGTGAATACAGTTTCTCCCGAGTTGGAAAGGACAGATTGGCGGTTCATAGTTGGAGGGGTGAGGGTGCGTTGTTCATCTTCCGCAGCCAGGCGGTATAAAACCATAGAAGTACGATTCGAAGTGAGGGAAGCACGCTGGGATGCGAGGGCCTGTGACTCTTCGGAAGCGACACGGTTGAACGTCATGCTCTGTCTAGATGAGGAATAAGTGCGAGTAAATCCTGAAGGTATGGGTGCGGGTGCGGGTGCGGGTGTGTTGGGGTTAAGCGGAGAGGAGACGAAACTTGGGCTGACAGTGTGCGACCGCGGAGTTCTCGCTTGCCTATTAGCGTCGGGGAGGAGAGGAAAGTCAACGTCTGGAGTGCTGGGTGTCCTCGGTGAATGTGTATGATAAGTATCGGAGCCGCTACTGGCTTGTTTCACAAGGCCTTCTTGAGCTAACGGAAGGCCGGCCGGCTGTTGCCGCGTTTCAGGGCTTGGCGTGGCCATTCCCAGAAACTGCGGACGTGGTGCACGTTCTGGAGGGGGAAGGAGAGGCTCGGGGAGAACGTTAACAGGGTATCGTGGAGCGGCTTATATGCCCACACCAGTGTGGACCTTAAGTTGCCCTGTGACTTTGCGGCCACGGTTAGCTTCGTGTGACCGCATTCACCGCTGTCAATTATATAATCTATATCCTCCCGGCTGCCGTCGAGGTCGACACAATATGCTGTAGTGGGGCTCTTTGTCATTGTCGTCGCCGTTAACGGCGGTGATGCTGAGTGCAATGAGTGTAGGGACCAACTTGGGCGGATTCTCATTAATGAATGCCACTTATGTAAATAAAGCTCCCATCTGCAGCAAATGAAGAGATGTCGTGTCCCCCCGAAGGCCTCAATACTCAGTATTTCAGCGACCACCTGAGCCAGGCTTGGCCATGATGTGACGCATTGAAGGATCACATCCGCAAAGGCCGTCAAATATGGCGTGAAGGTACCTTTCCATCTGAATGTCGCATCATCGGGTTCAGTGTACATGCCACAAGCGGCACGGCTGATCACATCGGTGTAGCTACACAGGCACAGGACCCACGTCACAAGTAGTCAAGTACAGGCGCAGATGAGAGATACTTGAACCTTCAAGGCGCACTGCTTGACCTTTGGCGGTCCGTACAGCCCTGTCTACCGCTCGACCGGGTTCCTAATATTTCACCTTTGTCCATGGGCGACAGCGTCCTCTTTGCACGAACGTATGCCGTTCATTCTCGGCGGCCTCGCTCGCGCATCATCACTCGAGTAGTAGCTTTGACGATGGTCTGTATTTTCCCCCGTGTCCTCAAAAGATCGTACAGTGCTTGCCAGAACCAATCACTGGGCATGACGTCCGTCTACCTATCGCAGGGCTGCGTCACCACATGGCATCGTTATCATGCAGAGGCGACGGGCGTCACTGTAATGAACGGACCCTCCCATCTCCGATGCTAAGTAGCGGGGGGCTGGGGAGGCCGAAGATAAATGTAAGATCACAAGGCACGAATAGTTCGCATACCTCCCCACGTCATTGCAATTGATGCGAGTACCTTTCTCGCGCCCTGTCGAGGGAAACATGGATGGTCATCACAGCATCACTTTAGCAAAATCGACCAATATCCCTCTACGCACGCAAGGACGCATACGAGTCGCGTTTTGGGCCCATTCAAGCAGCTCAAATTCGAGACCCAAACCGCGACCCAGGGCGGCCGCCGAGGGTTGACATAAAAAGGAAACAGACGCACTGCATGGATACCACTGGTGGAATGAACTGTCCCACAGCAGGCGGCTCATGGGAACGCGTTCACACCCTGCATTGAGGATCGAAAGTGGTCGGCACCGATCTCTTTCCTTGCCTGTGCACCAAGTAACGCGGCTCAGTTGTCAATGATTGGGTTGAGATGGTGATCTATAGCACGTATTAATGTTGTTGAGTTTGGTCGAGTTTCACCCGGACCAGCGAGTATGCTGTCGCAGAAATGATGCTGGTGGACTCGGGCGGGGAATCGGTTACCCGGATACCTATCATGGTCAATGGGATAACTTACAGTAACGAGTGCTTAGCGTATCAGTCTTTAGACAGATAGGGCGGTAGAGTCACGAGACCGACCTAGAAGTTAGTCCATGCATGAGTACTGTAGCCTTCTGTATGGATGCAACTGGGCTTCGGAGCGTGACAGCTACCCCTGACTCCAGAGATAGCAACCAGACCCCCGTTTTCCGTCACGGTTGCTAGTTTTAGCAACGGCTGGGACCATATGGCGTTACGGCCGGTGGAGTAGCAACCAGCACCGACAGTGACATTAGACTTCGATCTTAGGTGTGATTGTGTCGAGCATGAATTGTGTTGCCGAGAAGTCCGCCAAGGTAGATACCATCCCCTACTGTGTTGAAAGTGCCGAAACGAGTCCGGAGGATTCGTTGATCGCTGCAGGGGACCATGAGGACATCTGGGCTTTTATTAACTTTGATGAATGTATGTAGCTAGCTATTCTAGCGCGTTATGCCGCCTTATTGGTAGCAACCAAACCCCCGTGGTGCGTGACGTTGCTATCATTAGCAACCAAGCGGCCTGAGCTGCGTTACTCCTGAAAAAGTAGCAACCAGGCTGAGGTGACGCGTGATTTTTAGCAACGCAACCACCCCTGCGTGACGCGTGACGGTTGCATCCATACAGAAGGCTACAGTAAGCCAAGTGGCGTGGCTTTTTCTCCACTTCGCGCACACTGAAGAGCGTGCTAACATACCTGTTGCGCACCCGCCCACCACACCCTCGAGCAGTCCCCCTCCCGCAGGGAGAGCTGTTCCACCGACCGCTCCCCCAAGACAGCATGCCTCGGACCGGAAAGCCCCATGGGCTTTCGCCCAACCCAATACTTAATCGTAAACGTAAATACACAGTTCTTTCAGTAACTACCATGCTCTCTACACACAACGATCATCTTTGCATATGAACACGGCAGCGTTCGAATGCGCGGATGGGAAATTGGCGGTTACCAAGCATTCGATGGGACGGAATGCTCCATCTGTCCACTTCATCTCAAACCATGACTCACCAAATCCTTAGGATAGCGACTAAACTCCCAAGAATCACATCTCCCCATTGAGCATGGGCCACGATTTTGGAGGTCTACCTTACAAATCTCGCTCGGAGGCCTACTGATCATCGTACTCGGGTCCCGTGGATCGCACGGACTCCGTGACGATAAATTTGAGCTGCCATGCAAACTGAGCAGCTCATTGACCACCCAGAACTCCTCTACCTACAACCATCTTTTCTAACCAGTACCAGCTATGACCGTTACACAGCGGACACCCGCGCTTTTCAAGCCCATCAAGCTCGGCCGGATGACACTCCGGCACCGTGTTGTTCTTGCGCCGTTGACTCGTTTTCGAGCACGTTCTAACCATGTCCCCGGACCTCAGCAAGCATCTTACTACGCTCAGCGTGGATCCGTACCGGGAACACTGCTCATCACAGAAGGTGCCTTTATCTCTCATAACGCAGGAGGATACGCCAATGTCCCTGGCATCTACACTGGCGCACAAATCAAGGGCTGGAAAACGGTATGCGTGCTTTATTTCCGTCGCTGCCGATTATAGTCTCATGGTGTGCTTGTGGCTACACAGATCACGGACGCCGTCCATGCCAAGGGGTCGTACATCTTCCTCCAGCTCTGGGCGCCGGGTCGTGCAGCCGATATAGATTATCTGGAGGCACAGGATCCACCCTCGCCGTATGTTTCTGCATCGTCTGTGACACTGACCGGCAAGTCAAAGCCACCTCGTTCGCTGGCCGAGGCGGAGATCAAAGATTACATCGCTGCATACGCAAAAGCAACGAGCAACGCCATACATGGCGCCGGATTCGATGGGGTGGAGGTACATGGCGCAAATGGCTACTTGCCAGATCAATTCCTTCAAACAACGTCGAACAAACGCACAGATAGATGGGGCGGAGATGAGGAAGGCCGCACGAGGTTCATCAGGGAAGTCGTCGACGCTATGGTGGACACTGTCGGCGAGGACCGGGTTGGTGTTCGTGTCAGTCCCTGGAGCCCTTGGCAAGGTGAATACCTTGCGCCGATTAGTTCACGCTGTCGTGCTCATCTGCATGGTTTCCAGACATGGGGATGCCGGACCCCCGGCCAACGTTTGCGTTCCTCATCTCTTCTCTACGTGATAAACATCCAGAGTTGGCATACTTGCATGTAGTCGAACCTCGTATGGATGGTATCGCGGAAAGAGCGCACGGCCCGGAGGAAAACAACGACTTTCTGCGGGAGATATGGAATGGTGGTGAAGGTGGCGAAAAGAGGGTGTTCATATCAGCCGGTGGATATACCCGTGAGACAGCATTGCAGACCGCGGAGGATAAGGGAGGGCTTATCGCCTTTGGGCGGCTGTATACATCAAATGTGAGCGTCACCACCTTTGGTCATTCCACTCCTTCGTACTCATGCAATCGACTCTGTTATCAGCCTGACCTCCCAGTACGACTAGAGAAAAACCTACCCCTTACACGTCCGGATCGGTCAACGTATTACATGCCGGGGAACTTAACACCGCTCGGATACAACGATTGGCCGTTCGCGGACGGCGCAGTTGAAGAGACAAAGGCAAGGCTCTAGGAATACCCTTCTGGACGAGACGAGGGATAGATTATACCGTTGGACGTGTTTGCAGGTGATGGCAGGGTTTGTGGCTTGGATCAGCGCGACAACAGACCCATGTATTAGAATGATAAGGATAATATGTACATCCGTTTTGGCTAGATACCGTTGAGAATTCCGCCAGTGACCGTCATCGAAACCACGAGGTCAAAGAGCGAGCCTTGGCTTGGGTGGTGGTATGTTTCCTGGTTCCCGAGGGCCAGACGCTTCGAGCAGGAGGTCGTAATAGATACTCGAGTTGGATGGATGCTGATGTAGACCGGCGACCGCGAAGCCATTGTCGGATGACCAGAGTGAAGCTCGTCCCATCCCACTTGAAGCACGTACTATGAGCCATGTGCGAAGCCCTGCCGAAGAAGTGGACTGGAGATGTTCTTGGAGCGCCGCCAGCACGACTTTGAGCGCTGTCAAGTGGATCTCCGGAATGGGGGTTGACAGGCAATTTAATCTCTTAATGATAGCCCCGGCTAATAAAAAGCCGTATCCAAGCTGCAGTAACTTCTAAGTTTAGACGCCACACGGTTGTTCAACCGAACACTTGCGATGATCCTTTTGATGACGAGAAGCCGCTGCTGGGATGAGGTCGAGCATGACGCACCGTGCGAGAAACAATCTTGTGTATGAGGAATCCATCCTGGCACGCGATATATCGTGTCTTGGAGTGGGATGTTATATTTGGATGCGTCCCTTTGTAGACACTCACTGGGGGACAAACTAAATCGGCCATGTGGCGTCGCCGCCAAGTCTCGTACACGATTGACAGGGGGCCGCCATTGCGGAACCTAAAGATATATTGATTCGGACAAGATGCGGAACGGCTCACAGCTTTGCGCCGAGACGACCGACTGTGTTCTGTGAGGCTGTGCGTCAGACGAGCTTTGATTTCCTGTTCATTGCTTACTGTGTATACGAGCGAGCCTTGTCGTGTTGTGAACACGCCATCCCGGCTCAACACATACCCGCTCCAAAAAGAGGGTAGACAAGGAGCCGGAAAAGACCTGACAGCGCTAGCATGTGCTATCCATGGAGTATCATGATTAATGATGCGTTGCATGGAGAAACGAACATCTGAACTTGTGTACCTGAAGGCCGCTCGCCGAGACAGCAAACCTGTGCTTCTTGACGACAAAGCAGTTTAGGCGACTCACCAGAACATGACTGATTGAGTGGACCTCCGAGTGCGGCGGTGACCGAATGACATGGGAGCGAGGTGTTCTCAATGGGATTGACCCTGAATGAAATCCAACACGGCTCCGATGAGGAACCGCCTCAGGCAAGCAATGCCAGTCAGGTCCACCCGAGTGATGAAACAAAGTTTCTTGCCAGGTCGAGGGAAAGGAGAGGCAGCACAAGTGAAGCTGCAGCGGGGGCTGACTGGCTCGCACAGCCAAAGTCTGTGCTAAATATGCTTGGCCGGAGCAGAGGTCGCTGCAACGGAAGTGTGCCGGTGCACGTTCGTGAGGTTGGCCTTGAACGTGCGAGAGAGCCGTTTTGGGGAACCGACGCTGGCCACGTCGCGCTGCAGAGGGCTGTCACGTTCGTCCGAATTTGATCAGCCTGGGATGTCTGGTAGATATCATTGTTTGCCAAGATTAGGCTGCTTTAAATCGAGAAGTCACTACAATGGTAGTGTCCGGCGAAGCGATCGTTTGTTATCTCAGGCTTGGTAGCCGAAATCGTTTCACAGGCTGGAAACGTGCCAAACGACGATTCCGTTAACTGGCAGTCCGTGCTTGGGTTCGGTTCCTGTGTGTTCTTAAAACGCGACACGATACCCTGACAGCTTATCACTTTCTCCCCCCGATGATCACCTTCCTCCCCGACTTGTCGCGTCTGGCGACGTCGACAGCCTTCTGGTTTTCTTTCGTCCTCCTGGTTGTCTCTTACCTTCAACTCGCCCCGCGTTGCGCGACCCTCAAGCAGCGCTCATGGTTGCTCACATTACTCAGTAGCGCCGTCATGTCCCTCTTCAGTCTCCCGTTGGTTGTGCAATACGTATCCTCTGGAGGGCAATTGAAGGAGGTGGCTATTCCCCTCGTCGTGGCCGACAGTGCTAGCAGGTTCTTTCAGGCGTACCTTTTCGTGTTGGTTCAATCGCTGCTCCGTTTGCTCCCGCATGACCAATCTATCTTAGTGACTTGACGATAGGAACCCTGTTCTATCCAAGCAAGGTTAACCTGCTCACTGGCTGGATTCACCACTCGGTTTATGTTTTCATCGTCGATTTTGCCATTCGGCGGCAGTGGAGCCACATCTTTTGTTTGTGCGCTGTGATGGAGGTGGGAGTGCAGTATCGACGACCGAGTTCCCTGACAAGTTTGCCAACCTAGATTCCTACATTCGTTCTTGCTTTAGGAAGCATCATGCCACAACTTCGCTCGGACGTTTTCTTTGCTCTTTGTTTCTTTGCGACGCGCATTGCCCTCCATATCATCCTTTCCGCTTCCCTCCTCATCCAGCGGCATGAGGCCACGAATGGATCGTTTTATCCAGCGATCCTCACCGCCTGCATATTCCCCCTCCACGCCTATTGGTTCTCAGGATCGATCAAGATCTTCCTCAAGCAGACAAAGTCTGCGGGCCAGTCTGTGCCTCCTACGATACCCCCTGTCGATGTAGCCGCGCCGTCTGGTACGCCGTTTTCACGTGCGCGTCCAGTCGTGTTGTGTTAATCTTGCTTATAGAGCATCCGATTACGCCCACTAGTGTATCGGTGCCTGTCTCATTCTATCCGTCCCGTGCGTCCCTCGCACGGCGTCGTACCGCCCTTCGTATGGCGGTGAGAGCACGGTGGGACCAACTCGGGCTCTGGAAAGCCAGTGGACGATTGGATGAAGTGCAGCGTCGGGTACGGGCGGCCCTTCCGGGTAGGGAGCGGGTTTACCAGTACGTCGGGTTGGAGAGACGTCGATACAGTATGCCATCGATATCCGTGCTTTCGGAGCAAGATCCGGTGTACAGCAGAGAGGACTCCACACCGTCCCCCGTTTCAGAACCTGCTGTCTCATAACAGTCGTTTTTCGTTCACCACAGCTAGCTCACTCATCATTGCAGTTACCCAACACTTTTTCTTTCTCTCTCTCCTGAGATCACCAGCGCGCTTGCGCTATACCCACGCTCGTTTTTGCCTCGTCATGGCCACGCACGGCTACTTTATCTGTGTATGCGCATCTTTGGGACACCTGCGTTGTACTCTTACTATTAATGGAGCATGCTCGAGGGCTGTGGGAACCCCAACGGGATTTCATGAACCCCATCGGTTGGTCGTAGATGGTTTTACATATCCACCTATAGGATGTCGTCGATAGCGTGTTGATATGGATCATTAGTGTTGTATGACCCCTTACGTCCCCTTTAGGCGGTCAGGCAATTGATATTGAAGATGAAAATGGCATTAGATTATTAACGCATTTTTCTCAGAGCGTGGCATGTGCGCGCGAGATCTTCCGTAGTGGTAACCCGTTCCGTTGTTAGCTGGGAAAAGCGCGTGAAACTAACAGCGGTTTATTGGGGAGGAATTCGTCTTTATTATCGTCGTGGTGCCCCACATTGCTGTACTTCCTCCGAGTCCCCAGTCCCCGTATCATAACAATTGGCTAACCGATCAGGCTAACAAGCACCCGTAAAGAAGTCGTGTCGGAAAAATGATAGGCGGGTCGAACCCCCCAACGCTAATCATCGTCACCGTTCAAAGCCGACATGTTTGATGTCGAGTGTATTACTTGGCTGACCTCGGATGCCGGACGATCATTGTAAAGGTTATTGCATGTCACCCAATGATGTGTGTCCGCAAGTTTCCAGGCAACCGCATGCCAAACCCTGTCTATTAGACAGTGATGTGATCGAAGCGAAGCGAAGTCGCGTTTTGAGCCGAGCACAGCGTGGTTGGGGGTCCCGAGGGGACGCGGTACCGGCGTAGTGAGGCAACAGGGAGGCACAGGAAACACCCCTCTCTGCCGACCCAGACGTCCCAGCGCTTTTGTTGACCAATGATGCTCGTCCTGACATCTCATGTAGACAGACATCTCTTGGAACGAGTGCATATGTTCCCTTTGTTACGCGCCTTAGTGGGGCCGCATGCACATGGCTCAGCATGAGGTTAAGCGCAAGTCTGCCGAAAAGGCAACGCGTCATCATTTATGTGGAGCACGAACCCCTCCTCCCCATCATGCGTAATCTACAAATGACTGGAGCTTCTTGGCAGTTCTGGGCGGGAATTTGAACGCAACAAGCTTCTCCC
>JBBPMH010000231.1:0-33895 GCA_038090235.1 Pulveroboletus ravenelii | reverse complement strand
AAGGGCAAAGCGAGGACGAGAGAGAAAAGGGGGATAAGATTAGAAAAAAGAGAGGGGGGGAGGGGGGGGGGGGGGGGGGGGCAGTGTAGAGACGAAGATGAACAACGCACGCATGAAGCCTTCCCGGCCCTTGCCAGGACGGCCGGCGCCGGACACGAATCTCCCGACTGTCTGAATTGACCAACCAAGTTGTTTTACCGTTCATACGTGCCGTAGCAGTGATTACGTCTACAGTCTGGCTTCCCATGCCGAACGGGGGTGGCTGGTGGTAACAAGGGTTTTCCATTGTGGAAATGAGATGACGACCTAGGGTGGTTGGTAGAATTAAGATGCGTGGTCCAAAGACTCAACTCGGAAGCGTATCTGGGGCAGATCGCCTGTGTGGCGGGGAGGCGAAACGGCACGAAGGACGTTGTGGTTGTGCAGAGCCAGGGGGCTCATGGTGCGCCACCCACAGGCGACTATCTGACGAAGATGTGTATGAGCACTATTACGGTGATGTGGTGGTTTACTGTGTCGGAACTTGTACGCCCGCACCCTTAGGGATATTAGCAAATTACTGATATCCCTAAGGGTGCGGGCAAGATCCGACACAGTAAACCACCACATCACCCCTCATAGGCCTCATACGCCGCATGGATTCACGGCTTAGTGGAACACGCGAATGGACGACATCTTTGCCGGCTTCGCCGCCTATCGGACCGGCTAGGATGAGACATGAAGGAAACGAGGACCGCTGCCAGGCTTTTCACCTTCGTGACGGTAAGAGGATGCGTGATCGGGCACTATATTGGCCTGTACCGATCTGCTTCACACGCGGCGCCCGTGCTCATCCTACACCAACCACTTACCATACTAACCCCAACCACATACCTGCACCCCAGCATGCACACACACATCTCACACCACCCACATGTACCGTCTAACAAAGGGCCAAACTGCCTATCGGAAAATAAGCAAGGATCTAAAAATAAAAATAAAAAAACACGCGTGCTGTGTCCCGTGCTACCCCGGCATCTCCCGGTCCAAGCCCCTATGTAGCACTGATGAGGACATTCCTTTAATGCATCCCCCGCAGACCTCACACGAACGAACGCATTATCTAAGCATTCAAATTCTTCCCGAAAGAGCTTCTACCATACTATGTTTCGTTGTGAGCACCTCCCCGGCCGCCCGTCTAAGTAGACGTCCAATTAGCATACGTCACACAACAGCGTTTCGATGCCGCAGACCGGCACTGAAGTACTCAACTGCACACTGCAAAGCGCAAAATTGCATTTGACCACATCACCCCAGATGAAGTGGCCGAACACGACTCTATACTCAGTAATACCAAACTAGCCTCCCTCAAACTACTCCTGCAATGGTCCGCCTCGTGAGCGTTGTCGATAACATCCTATAAACTCTCCACCCTCGAAGGCTTCCCCATTAATGGTCCAATACATACTCGCTGCCTCCACCACTTCATCCCGTGCACTGACACCACCATGCTGCCAATGAACGATGAATCAGAGCAAGACATAGAAGGTGACAAGGACACAAACATCGCGGAAATCTGAGGAGGCGAGCGGACGGGAACGGGCAAAATGAAAGATAGGATGGTCGGTGAGGTCCACGAGCAGGCATAGGTAGCCCCAGCTTTTTCAGTGTTGGTGCAAATAATTTGGGCCCTTTGAGACGCTTTTGAATAAAGCAGCGACCGACCTTTTCGACCACCGCCAACAGCTCACCGCGACGCGTGTTCACGCCACGCCACACGTTTTCCTCAATCGAAACGAATCCCGCACCTTTCTTTTTCGATTGCTTCCGTCCCGACCTCAACAAAGAGTTGATCATGAGGAGCTTTTGAGTGATTCACACGCAGAGAAGAACCGGATTCTTCTACTCATCCGTTCCGACCGGGGATGGCTTCTTACTGTCTCCAATGATAGGATTCGGGTTTATTGTGCGTTTATCTATGTTGTTTGAATCTACTGACGCCGAACCTACGCCGTACGACTGTGAGCCAACAGCGCTTATCGCGACGGTAACAGGATCGGCTTCATCACTTGCAGAAAACGAGTGCCCCGGGTCCCACACGAGAATATCTGCCAGTCTTGCCGTTACTGGAACTAGAACTTGGAAGCACGATGGTCACATAGATACTACCCACGCACCAGGTCGTCCTTTCCTTACGGGGGTCCCTGTCAGACATGAGAGCTGGTGTATCGTGTGGAGGTGGGCTCTCGGACCGGATCCCTCACTCACCCCTACGGTCTATAATATTATGCCCCACTGGAGCGGAGCGGCCGCGTCGCGACAAGAGCAGGAGGCAGAGGACGAACCGGAAGGAGGAGCAGAGGATGAGCTGAGAGCAGAACCAGAGGACGAACCAGAGGCAGGAGCATCAGGGGCCTAGCACGAGACACAACGCACATGTAAAGCAGATCATCCTTTTCTTCAAAAAGGCATCGCGTTAGTGAAAGGCTCGGGTAACGATAGGACCATCGCCCTCCGACTTGCGGGCAACGGCTACGATGTTACGTTGAGCGATCTCACCGTAAACACGCATTACCTTGGTGCAGTCAGGGAAGAGATCAACACTGAATATCCGGGACGGCAGGTCTGCGTGCGACCGGCCGACGTGAGCTCGGGGAAGAAGCATAGTCAATGGCGTCATCGAGTCATCGGACCGCCTTGATGTGGTAGGCCCCAATGCTGGCTACCCGCCAACTCTCACTTAGATGAATCTAAATCCCGGCATCCTGAGAACTGCTCCGATATCCAAAAGTGAGGTTTTGTTTCATTCGCAGGGGGGCGATGGGGGAGCCCAGATAACGCCTTCTCGCTTTTATAGCCACCGTAGATGATCTGGATGCTCTGGCGGTCAACGTTCGCGGAACGTTCCTGTGTTATAAATACGCACGCAGCACAGAAGATGATTGACCAGGGAACAAAACGTCGTCTTATTAGTGCTCGCTCTCTCGTGGGAAAGAAAGGAAGGTCGAGTGACGTGGCATTAGAATTCCGTGCCGGGCCTGCCTGACACGATGTCCGATGTATTGCTACAGAACATCCATTGCTAAGCGCATATTGCGCGTCCCAGCTTGCGGTTAGGGGATCGGCCCAAATTGCAGGTTTGGTCACTTTAACGTCCTCGATATGGAAATCTGACGGTGTTCGGCCAAAGTTTGGGAAGGATGGGATAACCGTGACCACATATGCTCCAGGACTCGTCGAGACTGCGGATGCGTCGGTCGATTGCTAAGTGTGTTTCCTCCCCTATTAACGAACGCCTGTACAGTTGAGATGCCACAAGACGACGTGGTGAAACTGATGGGTGACAAAGGGAGAATTGTTGATCCGGTACTGCCCTTAAACCATGTTTCCGATCCATGCTGACCGGGCCGAACACAGTCGACGAAGATGGCTGCAGTTGGTTACCTTGGCGCTACCAAAGATGCCGCGAATCTAGTATCCTACCTGGTGTTGCCAGAGACACACTACGTCACTGGTACGTGCCTCGTCGACTCAATGGACCGTTCATAATGTTGATTCCACGTACAAGTCAGAGGGTAACTGGAATTTTCCTGGGGCAGAAGGAGTGGCTGATGTTTAAACCCCATCCTGATAGACATCCATTGACGAGGGAACACACTTTGACTAATCTTGATGGGACCTGGAACGACAAGCTTAGAACACGATCTCTCATTACTGGTTTTGGGGACCACCGGGACGAAGCCTGCAAACTAACTGAGTCGCTGTGGCGGTGCAGGGAGAGGGGTCGAGAGGGCAGTCGAGGAGGTCGGGGAGGCGAAGCAGGAGCCATGCTCGTAGAGTGGAGCAGAGTGTGTTAGGCAGTCAGGAAGCCATAGCGCGCAGGGCGCTTTCCCCCAGTCTGGCCGTTCGTTGCTGACGTCGTTTTTCACCTACATATATACATACCTCGTTTTCTTGGCATGTGGTGTTGCTACACAGACATGGTCTTCAGGTCTCAAACCATTTCCGAGTCCATGTCCCGTCGTCCCCTGTTGGTGTATCGTCGGCCGACTTTGACGTTGCTTCCGCTGTGCGGTTCTGCAAATGTTCTCAGCAAGATGGCTAAGTTCAGATCGGAAACACATTGAAAACCAGGCGCATACATGCCCATGCATCCCGTCCCATGCGTGGCTCGTGGTGAGGATGATCATGAGCCACTCGAGGACGGGTATACGAACTTGGGTTCGCAATGGTGTTACTGAATCTGCCTACATGCCAGTGGCGGCGGGTTCTGAGGGGATTAAGGTAAGGTGATAGAGCGTAAGAAGGACGAAATGCGGAACAACGGCTTCCTGACTGCCGTAGTACTTAACACACGCACCCTACGGAGTCGCTTCTCCTCCTCGCTGACTCAGCACGGCTCTTGCCGTGCCTCTGTCACAAAGATAAGCGGTCGACGACGCTTCCAGGCGTTCTCAGACGGGGCCGGGCTCAAACAGAGGGATCTTCTAAAGCGCAGTAGCCGGGGCCCCGTATTTACGCTGGTACATAAGCTGTTGGAACTTAGATGATCCGATTCCCCGATTCCTTTCTTCTTTTGTCCTCTTTCCGCGCGCCTTTCCTACATACCATCTTACTTCATTGGAATATTTAACAGCGACGAGAGTACGTCCACACCTCACCCCGTGTCTCCACGGTGCTGAGGTGACTCGTCGTGTGCTAGCTTCTACAGAAGCTAAAAAGGAGAAATTCTAGCAGCGAGTTGCGATGTCGTGCGTGAGTTACAGAAGGGGACCACGGCGGCATCCTCTGCAGCCTGCTATAGCTCTCAGTTCCCCGCACGTCGATGCAGGGGCGATGCCGCAGCACCAGCCGTCACGTTTTTTTCCCCTTGTCCACCAGAGTCTCGGCGGACATGACATAGCTCCCAGTTCCCTGCACGTCAATGCAGGGGCGATGCCGCAGCACCAGCCATCACGTTTTATTTCCACTTCTCCACCAGAGTCTCGACGTGCATAACATGGCTCCCAGTTCCCTGCACGTCGATGCAGGGGCGATGCCGCAGCACCAGCCGTCACTTTTCTTTCCCCTTGTCCACCAGAGTCTCGGCATGCATGACATGGCTCCAAGCTCCCTGCACGTCGATGCAGGGGCGACCAGCCGTCACGTTTCTTTTCTCTTGTCTCGGCGTGCATGACATGTACGCGATGCACCGCCGTCCATCCTACTCGGTTGCCCGATTAGGGGAAAAACTGACATAGCTGTCGAGTGCCGTCTCAACGCGTGCCGCAGCTAATTTGAACACCCTTCTATGAATACACGTTGGCCCCCCCTCTCTCTCTCGGGGCCTGGCTGCGGATGACGGAAATGAGTGCCTGGGTTGGGGGACGCGAGTAGAGCAGAGGAGCAAGTTGGGCTTGGCAAGGGGCTGCGGCAGACACCGGAATGAAGCAACGGTGGAGGCGATGGGTTTGGGCGCCATTCCGCAGGTACGGAATCGATTAAACCTCTGAGTGGAGTCCCCCGTGGAACCAGGCCGATACAGCACGATGACACACGCCCGTGGGTTGGCTTTGTCACATCCCCGTCTCCGTGTCCATATTCGTCTTTGGTGCGCATCATGACATAGTAAAGGCCGGTATCACGGTATACTCTTATCTTATCTTACCTTTCCGCCGGGCATTATTTTCACTCCTTACGGGGCAATCATATGGGTTGCCGCACTCTATACCCCAAATTGGAGCAAGCAGGCCTCGGAGGCAGTGTAGACTGCGGTCCGTGTCGCCCTGATACTGATCAGTCGGAAAAACAGTGGGACGGTGACCATACTCACGTATGTCGTTACGTCGCTCAAACGACACGCTCACAAAGCTAGAATCCTGGGCAGCGCCACATTGATAATCACCCAGCGCCGACAACGGACCGATAACGAGCATCATTTTACGTTTGTTGCCAAGTGTTCAGGTGGAGTACAAAGTTCACCGCTACGTCAACGTTACCAGCCTAGCTCGCATGTGGTCTCTTTTTTGTTCGATGAATAATCTGGTTCCCGAAGCTACGCTGGCTGTCCGTTTTCGTCGATTGTGACAAAGTAGATTGTTCGGTAGCATGAGCGCCACAGTTAGCACGAGTAGCTGGGAACGACGAGGACACCGGGGACCATCGCACACGTGCAACGCGGGGGAACAGAGTAGCAGAAGGCGAAGGGAGACCTGAAACGCGGTGTGTGTCTGTACGATGAAAGCCCCAGCCCCACCTGATTCATTAAAGTATCGAGCTGCGACCTCATTGAAGCTGTGGGTGACAACGCCAGGTTTCAGTGAAGACGGAAGCCGGCCCAGTGGAACCACAACCACCTGTTGCTGTTGCTTGGTTCGCTCGCATTCCTTTGCTCTTTTTCACTGGCGTTGGGAAGATGTGCAGATTGTGCGGCGGGTGTGCACGTGTGCAGCAAGGTTGCTTTGCTACTGCATAGCGCTGGCGGTGACGGTAGCGGTCATGCAGGGCGACGGTCATTTCAGGGCCATCGTTGGACGATTCTGTGCTGATTCCGAAAAGCCTTTGTGAGCGCGAGAAGCACGGCAGACAGAGATGGACTAATACTTACTGCGGTGCTGTCCAAGGTAGCTTTGTCAGCGCGTGCACTGCCATATTTATCCATATTCTGAACCGAATGTTGGACAGAAACATTCGCTTCAAAGCTGCGACATGCCTGAAATGAGGCAACCCGGTGATTGGAGAACGGCCAGTATTGAAACAGCTCAGCACAAGTGACAGTAACCAGACAAGGCACCGCTCTGAAGTCGAACGGCTCGCTTAATCCACTGATAATTTCATGCACTGGCAGAGTTGGACGTCTATGAGCCCGGATCTGTCATGTCGCGCCTCGTCGCATCCTGTCGTGTCGCCTATCCCTGATGATGTCCGTCGCCACAACGCCAAGCAATCGAAATGCCACACTCGATCCGGTCAGAATTGCAAATGCGTCGTGGGGTGAAGCCGCGAAGCACCGAACCATGGGGCCCTGGGAGACCACATCGCCGGAAAAACTACACGATGGCACGCTTGCCAGGTCGTCCGTCGTCGATGGCCGTCCAAACGCCCCCCGCGAAAACGAATGGCGTCCCTGGGGTCACACGCACAAAAGGGTGATCGTGACGCGTGTTTGACCCGCTCGGTCTCTTTTGGTCGACAAGGTCGGATGGGACGATCCTGCCTAGCGATCAATTGAGTCCGTTCATGTCCATCCCCACCGCATTCTCGACATGTCGGCAGCTCGCCTTGCCTGAACGCCCTGACGCCACGCCCCGAGCGCGTGCTCGTCGAAGAAGTATCCAGAGACCCGAAACACGTCTGAGCTCATGGAAGGGATTCTCAAGTCCCCGGATCCGATATGCATGGATTGTGCAGGCCGACGAGCGAATATGGGGTCTTCGTCCCGGGGAGACTAGCGTTCTAGCGGCCACGGCTAATATGAAATAAACCTGTACAGGATGACAATTTGCAGTAACTCCCCATCTCGGCTAGCAGATACGTTAGCATACTCATATTCGTTGCACTGCTGCGAGGTGGCATCTAAAAAGTAGAAAGGGATAATCCGAAGAGGGAATAACTCAGTTTTAAGGTGCTGTTGCTGTCTAAGAACTGCGGATTCCATGCGTGCCCTATATAACACCAAATGCCCATCCGGTATTCCTTTCCTACCCAGCCTCCCAGGCAAGTCGGTTTATCCCCTCCAACGCTTCCACCACCATGTCATCCCCTTCATCCTCACCGCCGGAGGGTTCTTACACGCCCACAAACGTCGCGCTCTATCCAGAGGACGCATGGATATCTCTCGCCGTCGTCCTCGCCATCGTCGGTCTTTTCCAGTGGGGCTCGGTCCTGTATTCCAAACTAGTCAGGCGGCGTCGACCACCCAGCGGCGCAGACGAAGAGTCGACGGACACATCGGCGCAAGAGACGCGCACCAGTCGTGGACGCCCCACACGCCTTCTCCTCGCGGCGGTCAACATCTTCCGGGTTGTCGCCTTCCGCTGGACGCTCGATTTGGGTTCCTACCACCTCACGGTGGCTGATATCTTTCTCACCTTGGCATACATCGCCTTTCTGCTCGCATGGATGTTTATCGGTGGTGAGTCAGCAGAAACGCCTCATCACGTCATCCAACGTTTGTCCTTTGCAGATGGGCTCGGGGTATCCACCTTTAACGTAATGGCTTGGAGTGGCCGTGCTGGTGTCCTTGCTGCGAGCCAATTTCCGTTCGTCACGGCTTTAGGCACAAAGAACAACATCGTTTCCCGTGAGTAACCCCAGCTGTGCCCCTCTCGCCGTCTTCATGTCCCTGCACAGTCGTTACCGGCATTGGTTACGAAAAGGTTCGTGCTTCGATCGCATCCTTGGCGACGGAAGCTGATCAATCTTTTGATTAGCTCAACTATCTTCACCGTGTCACCGCGCGAGCTTGCTTCGCATTACTGTTAGTCCACGTGGGCGGCAAGATATACAGCACCGGTTCAAGGTAGGCTAGTCGCGCGACGGCAGCAGATGCGCATCTTGATCAGCTTCGCAGCCTCGATCTGCTTCTACAAGAGTCGTGGCTTCGCTGGGGCATCACAGCAGTTGTTGCGCTCGCGATCCTATTTGTTGTCTCGCTGCGCCCAGTCCGCACCAGAGTCTATGAAGTTTTCTTCTACATGCATCTCATGGCGGTCTTGTAAGCGGCATCTCGACGAACTGCTTCCCAGTCTCACATTAGTTAGCATCTTCTTGTTAGGCGCATACTTCCATACCCGACACACAAGGTGAGCGAGCCCCTCCACTTCCGAGATCCGACGCTGACACGACTTTAGCACCTCATACTGGATCTGGCCGGCCTTCATGTTCTGGGGGCTTGATCGCCTAATGCGAGTCGCCCGCGTAGTGGCCGGCAACCACTTGTACTTTAGTTTCAGTCGGCGCAAGCAGTTGCAAGATGCAACCACTGAGCTACTCTCTGATGACTTTGTCCGGGTCAGAGTCCGTCGCCCGCGACATTTTCAGTGGTCAGCCGGACAAACTGCATACCTCATCATGCCATCCGTGTCCAAGTTTCCGCTTGAAGCACATCCCTTTTCCATCTCGAGCATAGACTCTGATCTCTTCCAGCCTGGCGGCGGCGGCGGCACGGAAGATTGGAAGGAGCTTGTTTTCCTCATCAATGTCAGGCATGGCTTTACGAAGCGTTTGAGGGATTTCGCAGCGCGCAATCAGACTACCAAGGTGTTCATCGATGGTCCATATGGATTGACACCTGATATGGCTGCACCTGACACATCTATATTTATCGCCGGTAAGTTATTTTTCCGGAAGTAGGGTGGCATGGCCCGGTATTGACGGGCACCGCGTGTAGGTGGTTCGGGTATCACGTACACACTGCCAGTATTCCTTGGCCTGATTGGGTAAGTGGTCGTCTTGGGCGCACATGGATCCGGTGTGTGAAAACCGCATTTGTATTCTCAGGGCAGCCCGGCGCGGATCGTGCCGGTGTCGTAGGGTGGTGTTTATCTGGGTTGTACGCGACGCAAGTGAGCACAATGATCTGCGTGTCATCGAGTGTCAAGCTGACAACTGACCTCGTCCGCCACGCCTCCAGGTCAAGTTCAGTGGATCTCGGATGCGCTTGTCAGAGCGAACGCTCTCACGCCCGCCTGGCTGACAGTGTCGATCAGGATCTATGCCACCAGGGGCAGCATCCCGTCTAGCGAGATCAACTCGATTGACTCGGAGAGCACCCCAGATAAGGAAGTTTTGCCTGACTGGTCGTCTCTATCGTCCTTTGTCAGTCTAGAGAGTGGGCGGCCTGACCTCCCGTCGATCCTGCGGGGCGAGGTGAACATGGCGACGGGCAGTCTGTCTGTTGCAGGTGCGTGTGTTTGTAACACGGGAGTTGCGGATGACCTGATGCGCTATGCCAGTGTGTGGTTCGCAGAGTTTGACGAAGTCGGTCCGCCATGGGTTGAGGTTCCCCGTTTCGGGAGCGTCTAGCCTGTTGGATGGGGGACCGAGCGTGACGCTGCACGTCGAGTCGTTTGGGTATGCGTAAAATGATACAATAGAGGGAGGTCCTTTTTTCCTTATGACCAACGGACACAGGTTTCGAGATTTTTCACCATGAGATGGCTAGAGTGCCACAGACGTTTTTCAAGTAGCCCACATGCGTTTTTGTTTTATATACCCGCAGGTTCGGATGAGGCTTGTTGTAGGCATGAATTTTGTGTAGAAGTGAACTTGAGAATGGATTGCAGGACTCCTGTGATATCGTGTGTGAGTGCAGGCTGCGTTGCGGGGGACTCGGGGGATGCCGACCGACGGAACGAGCCGGCGGGTACCACTCGTGCCGATTAGGGTCTGTCATGGTATTGTGTGCTGTAGACGGACATGCGTACAAGCAGGGCGTGGCAGGGCTAATGATTACGATTCTATGGGGAGGGATCATTGAGCTGGAGGCATGACCAGTTGCGCAGCTGTTGCTACTGCCCAGAGCGATGGCTAAACAACGATCATGTCAAGTGGGAAGGGGAATGTATGACTGACAGATGGCGACACACAAATGACGCCGTGGATGCGTGGATCAACATTGCGCAAGAACAAGAACTTTGAAAATGTTGTGTTAGCTTCCCCCAGCCACGTGTATAAGTACATGACTACCATGAGGCTTTGTGCAAATCAGATATAGATACATGCGCACGCGTCTGGAGTGTCGAGCCCTGCGGAAGACCGCCGTGGAAGTACATACATAGATCACAATCACAGGTTAGATGAGAGGGGGGATAGGCATAGTGTACAATCTTCTTGGACTTCCATTCAAACTTTTTCGCGCGTACAAGAGGCAGGTGGGAAAGGTGAAAAAAAAAAAAAAAAAGACAAGACGGGGACGGAGGGGGAAGGAGGAGGATAGGGATCACAATGCATCCGCTATATAACAATATTCAAACTCGTCGTCTTCATCCGAGTCCGTCGGTGGCTCGGGTTCCGAATCATACGCCTGCACCTCTTCGTCAACGAACTCGACCTGGTCCCCCCCTTCCCACTCCTCCTCGTCGACGATCATGTCATGGTCCGTATAGCCCCCACGTTTGTCACGCCGGCAGCTCGTCACCATCGCCCGCTCCCGCTCCTGCCTCCGCGCGAGCGCAAAATGGCGGACGAGCTTCTCCACCTCCCGCCACCGCTTCCGATACTTGTCCTTGCCATCTCGCCCGCTCAACAGCGGCGTGTTCCACGAGACGACCTGTTCGAGGTTGGGGGCAACCGCGGACAGGAACGAGGCGACGAGCGCGGGTCGCGTGATGGTGGAGTCGGCCAGCCAGAGCGACTCGAGTGCAGTGTTCCGTACGCCTGCACCCGGCAGCTTCGTCGACCCGACGAGCGGCAGGACCGTCGCGTCGACAACGATGCCCAAGAGGGCGAGGTTCGGACAGTAGCGCAGGAGCGGTACCAGACCCGAGAGCGTCACCTTGGGCGGGATCTCCCACCCGCACTCACGAATGGACAGATCAAGCGTCTCGAGCAGGGGCCAGGCCAACGCGATCTCCTTGATGGCGGCGTTATCTAGGTCAAATGTACAGAGCGTTTCCAGTTTCAACGAGGTAAGACGTTTGAGTCCAAAGAGAGGACGGAGGACGGAGATGTCGATGATGTGTTTGTCGTCATAATCTCTCCAGACTTGCATCTCGGATATATCGATCACAGACAGGTTGCGATAAGCAGGATTAGAGGCCCACGAGGTAAAAATAGCATGATAATCGGCAGCGCAAGTTTCATCGTCGATGTTGAGATTGATTGTATCAACTGACGCGGACTGAATGAATTTGAGGAAACGCAGAGAATGAGACATGCTAGGTGCGGACAACAACACTTCTTGAAGAACAGGGAACACGACGGGGCCAAATGCAGACTCGAGATGATCGAGTGAGACCAAACGCAAGTCCATACGAAGGATCTTCAGATTGGGCAGCTGAGAGAGATGGAGGACGCTGTCATCCGGCAGCTCCGCACAACGCAGCGCTTGGAGGTCCGTAAGCTGACAGAGGACTTTCGAGAACGTCTCGAGAGCCCGATCGCCCTTTTGGAAGACAAGGTTACGAAAAGCCATGACCTGCCTGATGCGTGGACACCGAGATGGTAACAAGGGGAGGATAGTGAGCGTAAGGGGATTGGACATCAAATTATCGATATCAACGTGGACCACCGTAGATTGGAGAAGGTGCAGCAAAAACGGAATGGCCTCCACACGGTACTCCCCACATCGAAAGTGCGTCAATCGCGGGAAAATGACGGTGGAAGGCGGTGGTCGAGAGAGGGCTTCATAAACGGTCACGTCCGTGGTAGACAGACAGTGTCGGTCAAATTCTAGGCTTCGTACTCGGTGTGCGTAACGGAGGAAGATCTCCCAATCGGATAGTTGCATAGCACGGGTCAAAGACTGTGGAACACCCTCCAGTGTGAGCTTGTGCTCCCGGGTTCATGTGGACATGAAAGGAGACATACCAACTGCTTCCCGTTGACCACCCACAGATCATCCGGCATACACTTGATGAGCCATAGCAGGTCATTCACCTCATAGTAGAGCACATTGAGGGCAGGCTCGAGGAAGTAGCGACAGGTTCTTGCGAGCCTCGCAAGAGTACGTCGGTCACGGAACTCTCGTGACTTGGGTTCAGGCTTCAAAATTATAAACGCATGTCGGAAAATGATCGTCAAGATCTCGTCGATCGTGAGGCATCTATGCATGAGTCGCCAAGAAACGGAAACCGCCACTACTGGGGAAGCAAGTGCGGTTCGTGTTCGTTAGCACCCGAAGAAGCAAAACAAAAAAACAGGGGCAGGCGAGTAGGGAGATACGCACATCATACACACAACACGCAGCCGAACGGGAGAGAGAGTACCAAGCGCCAACTGGTTGGCAACCCCCATCGGCTTTAAACCCGCCTTTTCGAGCGGAGCAGAAGGTGACATTCAATTAGCTGCCACTCAACCCAGCCATGTATTAGCTTACAACACGGGGCGAACCATACACTCACGGGCTGTGTTTGGCTAAATGATTGCGGCCGGTTTTTGATGTTGCCTGGCTGAGCTTACGGAGTTGGCTGGTCCCTGGGTGGCTGGCGGCAGCTGCCAAACGTTTTGAAAGCAATTTGGGCATATTATCCCTTCCTGGCGCAGTACGATTCGGAAGCCAGCCTGACATGGCAACTGTCGGACTCGAAGGCAACGAGCGTTTAGACAGTATCTTCTCCCCTCCCCACCATCCTAGTCATTTCCGCAAAGGCACACTGGTGGCCTGTCGTTGTGGTTTTTGTCAGAGGTGTGGGCATGTGGTCCCTCGATACCGAGCTCGTTTCTTGGATGGCTGCCAGGGTCCAGCTGACACCAGCTCCAGTATGGCAGGCCTCCTAAACCTGCTAGCCATATCCTGCCACATAACCGAGTGGGGTGCACCAACATGCGCCCACAATCAACACAACAACGCCAAGGGGTAACTCCTGGCCCTCCCCCGCCGTCGGATCTCACAGAGCAAAGCCAGATTATGGATCAAGCGCAGGCACAGTACTGCAGTCACATGTGGCTGCCGCTTGGAAATTCCTGGGAGGTGAGCGCGCACAGGCATCTACACAAACGAGATATATTTAGGTCAGGTTGGCCCTCTTCTTTTCCATATGATCTGAATCCTCTTTTTACATATATTTTTGTTGTGCGCTAACTGTGCGGAGATGAAGGCGGTGCCACAAATCGCTTGGAACGTCGTGGGATCATGACCCACATGGCTTTTCGACCGTGTTACTCTATGGCCACATTGTTTTAGCGTGCCCACGCCCGTCACTCTTGTGGCAGGATACCGATCGGGTCGCAGCCACCCAGCCCTGCCCTGCCTTGCCGTAGCACCTCGTCGAGCGGACGCGTCGCGGAATGTAGATGGAGAAGGACATGTCGTCATGCGTACAATGCATTTGGTTTCCGCAGGTATGCGGTCCCGATCATATGTCGACCGTTCAACGGGTCGGTTCAGTAGTGTGTAAAAAAAACTTCCCGTTTGGTAACCAGTGGATTTTTTAACCCACTCCATCACCAGCTGATGGAGGCTCGCGGAGAGATTGTCAACGTTGCCTGGATCCTCTGTCGTGATAGCTTAGGTGCTTATCTCGATAGATTAAGGGCTAAAGGCGGTTAGACCGCGTACCGCAGTAAGCTATAAAGTAGACATGGAGCGGTGCACCACCCGCCGCAAGCAAAACACCCAATCTGACAAACGATTCCCAGGCTGGCCGCATTATATATATATATATCGTGTTTATTGTCCTTTGGGGCGTTGCCCCTTGGTAGACATTTACATGCGCGAGTGTAATACAGAAGTGGGATTGACTCTCTTCCGCTGTGTGGATCTCCTTCATCTGCCAGGCTGGCCGCATGTTGCCAACTAGGCACGTTCATGTCTATTGCTATCAAGTACAGAATTGGTTGGTAAGAGCGTACAGGTGTTGTTGTATAGTTCGAGGCAATGACAGCATCGAGGTCGGAACGGACCGAATTAAATGTGGTTGAGCTGGTCGTCCCCGATAAAGTGGGATCCTCCCTCGCATCTATATCCCCCCGGCTGCTTCACCCAGCGATATCCCATCGGGCAGCGCCCAGATCTCTGTAATCGGTTCTGTACCGCCTGTTCGCGTCGCCTTCTGTCAGCCTCCTCTTGCTGTTTCCGCTTCAGCTCCGCAGTAGCTCGGTCCCTGGCCGCTTTCACCGCTGCCTCACGCCTCCGAGCTTCTTCCAGTTCCCGTTGGATCCTCTCTTGCTCCGCCTTGTCCGCCACAGCCTGCTCTTTGACTTTCTTGAGAGCCGCCGCGCGTTGCCTTGCTCGTTCTTCCGCCCGTCGCGCCTCATCACGCATTCTATTGTGCTCTCGCTGAAGCCTGTTTTCCTCTTCCCTGGCACGTCGCTCCTTTTCTTCTGCAGCGCGCTTGTCTGCTTGTAGTTGGTTCCAGATCTCATCTGAAACTCCCGCATCACGCTGGACACCTGGATTGGGATTTGCCCTCGGTGGAAGGGCACGCGGGGCTTGAAATGGTGAAGACTGCGTGGAAGGTGGTGTGCTCAGTGGAGTTGACCTGCCCGTAGCCGCGTTCGGCTTGGGTCGGGTTGTCTGGGCGGTGGGAACCGGTGGCTTGGGACTGGTCGTCCGTCCCCTAGGTCCTTGCCTCGGTGGCTGTTTCTTTGGCGGCGTTCGCGCAGGGGGTGCCTGTGATCCGCCTGGCTTCGATTGCGGTGGTGTGGGCTTCGAATTATTGGAAGAAGGCGGCGGGGGAGGCGGAGGTTTCGATGATTGAGAAGAGGAAGACGACGCAGCAGGCGGTGGCGGCGGCGGCGGGGCGCCAAAGCTTGTTGCTACGGGTGGAGGGGATGGGTTCACTGGCCGAGTGCTCGGAACACCAAGTCTGTCTCGTTGCTCCTTGAGCATAGTTTGCATGATATCTATCGCCTCCACGACGTCAAGTGTGGGCGCTCCGCCAGTATTGGATGCGTTCGCATAGGCTTGCTGGAACATCCGTTTACCAAGCGTTTTGATATCACGAGCGTTTCCCCAGGATGATAAGACAGACATCCGCGAGATAATGGTTCGCATCTGCTGATACTGTGGGGAATTCGGGTCCGCCATCTCGGCAACACCAATGTTGCTCTTCCGAAGGTCCTTGTCGAGTAGCACCAGGCATTGATCGTGAGTCATATTACGGAAGTGTATCTCTTCAGAGAAGCGACTCGCAAGGCCTGGGTTGACCTTGAGAAGCTTGTTCATCTCGTCGTCATAGCCAGCAAGAATGATAACCAGTTTGTTCATAAACTTTTCTTTCGTCATTATATCGACGATCTCGTCCATCGCTTCCTGTGCAAATTGACCCTGTGCTAGGCGGTACGCCTCATCGATGAATAGCACCTTTCCGAGCGCCTTTTCGAACATCTTCCTGGTTTTGGGGCCCGTGTGGCCCACATACTGACCAACCAGATCAGATGCTGAACACTCGATCACGTTTGTGGAGGACAGGAAACCCATATCATAGTACACTTGGCCGACCTTCCGCGCAGTGGTCGTCTTCCCAGTGCCTGCATTGCCAAGAAAGTAATGAACGTTGACACGCTCAAAGTACGAACCCGTACTCACCAGGCGGCCCCTTGAAAATAAAGTTACTTGGAATTTGCTTGCGCATATCGAGCCCCTGCGCTTTCATCGTCTGCGCAATCTTCTGGTACTTTTCAAGTTTCTGAATCACTTCATCGCACCCTATCACATCCTCAAACATTTTCACCAAGTTCGCGGAAGCGTTCTGACCCCGGTTGAAATCAGGGTCTATGTCTTCAGGTTCGAAAACGACATCGGATCGTTCATGGGGTGGTACAGACGCCATCCGTTTCTGATACCGGTCCTTCGCAAGGCCAAGCATATTCTCCACCTCACCCGCATTTCCAAAGTTGGGACGGTCTTTCATGCGACCCAAGAGGTCCTGAGCGACTTGCTTCGCATCGTCGGTGGCATCGAGATCCTGCTTTTTGAGCTTGTAACTGAAGATATCCATCAGCTGTGATTGAGTAAAGTCTTCAAAGTTGAACGCATTCTCGATCGCAAAACGACGGGCCAGACCTGGATTGACATTCTACACCAGCGCGTTGTCAAAAAAGCCAGAAGACGATACAGGAAACGCACTTGGAACATCTCCTCCATCTGTTCCTTGTAGCCAAGAAGTAGCACGCATCGATCTTCACCAGGAACACTCTGGATCTCAGCGACGATTGTATCAATAACGGTAGTTTTAAATGAATCCTGTCCGTGACTCTTGGGACTGTACAGCATGTATGCCTAGCATACAGGCAGGAATCAATGATCATCGCGGCAGACCAGGAATGACCTGAACTCGCCTCGTCGATCACAAGTACCTTGCCCCGAGTGCTGTTCAAAATCGCTTTGGTGTTTTTCTCTGAATGTCCCAGATACGCGCCTACAAAGTCTGACGGGTTCTTTACAACAACTGTGAGGACGACGTATGAGCTGTCTGACCTGCTGTAGGCTGCCGGCTTACCTTCCCCATTGCTCAAGAGACCAAGATCCGCGAGCACCTGACCATACAGCTTGGCGACGCTCGTCTTTCCTGTCCCTGGGGAGCCAAGGAAAACCCTATTCAGTGACATCTGAAGCGGTTCCTTTTCCTCCAGTTCACGGTGATAGTTGGTCTCGACGAGCGCGAAAAAGTTGCGCACGGACTGTTTGACGGAGTCGAGTCCGATGAGCCCCTGCAACTCTGCCCAGGCCGGGTTATTCGGGATGACCTGCGATGGATCGGGTCCGATTAGGTCTTCTTTGGTCATGAAGAAATCGTCCGCATAGGCTCCGGCTCTACGTGCTTTCTCGACACGTTCCGCCTGGCGCTCACAGACCTTGGCGAACATATTTTGCAACGCACGAGCGTTGCCGAAACCTGGCGCACCCCGGCCGCGGCCGAGACGTCTGACAGCAATGCGGTTGTACAGACCACGGATGCCATCCTCGATGACCATTCTGCCTTGGTATCGCTTGAGGATCAAGTCCTCAAGCATCGTCATCAGCTCTGTATCTGTATAATCAGCAAATTGGAGTCGGTATGGGACGCGACTTGGTAAGCCAGGGTTGTGCTCGAAGAACTTTTCCATCTCCTTGTTGTATCCCGCGAGGACAAAGATGAGTGTTCCCACCCTGTTCTCCATTTCGGCGAGCAGGAAGTCAAGAACTTGCTTTCCAGAATTGTCGCTTGTAAGTTGGTAGGCTTCGTCGATAAAGATAGCTCCTCCGCCAACCAGAAGCGCCTGGTCGATCAGCTTCTGTGCTCCTCCGACTCCTTCGTACGATAGCTTCGACCCGGTGGTCTCCAGAAACGCGTCACCAGGCAGGACCTGAATAGATTCCAGGAATTGCGCATACAGTCTCGCAACCGTCGTTTTTCCTGGTTCAGAATGATGTCAATAACTAACCGACATGGCGATATGTAGCTGACCTGTCCCCGGATTACCGAGCAGAACAAGGTTGAGACGTTCTTTGTTCAAGGCTACACCTTGGCGTTTCATCGTGTCGATCTTTGCCTTGATCCTCAGGATCTGTTCCTTGACATCCTCCAGCCCTGTGAGATCCATGATTTGGTCAATAGCGTTATTCTGCACGCCGTCGACGCATTTCTGGTGCTCCCACTTATCCCGAGCAGGTGACGGTACCGAAGGACGTAGTGGAGTCGAGCTTGGGCTCTGCGGTTGAGCAGGGGTATTATTCGCACCACCCTGAGACTGGGTCGACGTGGAAGGATTGGATTGGGATGGGGCCACGTTCCCGGATCCCGTCGCTGATGCAGACGCCTGGGATCCAGCAGCAGCGACTTGCTTCCCCGCGTTTTTCGCCTGTTTCCTTGCATCGTCGATTTCCTTCATTTTTCTCCGCTTCTCGTCGTCCCTGTCCTTGGTAGCTTGGATATCCCCCATCTTTTCCCTCTCAAGCTGTAGCTGAGCCTCAAGCTCCAACATGTCCAACTCGTGCTGATGTTTCGCAGCATCGCGTTGCTCTTGCGCCGCGAGGTCGAGCTTAGCTTGCTTCTCGAGCCGTTTGCTTTCCCTCTCGCAAGGCGCGCATTTGTCCGGTGGCCCTTGAGAGCACTTCCACTTTAGATGGTGGATATTTGCAGGACATATCCCACTGAAAAGGTGGCTGCAAGGTATCGTCTTGTGGGCGTCCGGTTGACCAGGTCCTAGTTGGAGAGGGTGGCACTTCTTGGAACAGGTATGAATGCCGCAACTGAGCAGCGAGCCACTGTACTGACGCGTGAGTGCTCCAAACGCAACACAGAGTAAGGAATCTTACCATGGTTCAGTACACCCGCCATCAGGTGCCAAGGTGTCGAACTCAGCGGGCGATTTGATCAAGGCAGTATTCATTGGGTGCCGTTCACACTTAACAGGAAAGCCCTCGTACATATTACCACCGTTTCGCAAGAGATCAAAGAATTTTGCCCACATACCCCCACCTGATTGGGAGGCTTTGAAAGTTCGGGAATTGCCAATCAGGATGAGGCCATCACGAGCCCGGGATATAAGAACGTTGAGACGTTCGGGAGACTTCATGAATCCAATCGCGCCATTAGAGTTTGATCTGGTTAAGCTCGCGATCACTATATCGCTTTCTTCACCTTGATAATTATCTAAGGAGCATGTGAATAGTTTGGTTAGGAATGAATTAAATTGCACAAACCAATCGTTGCTAGCCGAATGAGTGTCTTCTGAGTCTTGGCTGGTGGCGTCGGTGTGGACAACAACCCTACACGACTGAGTTCCCCCGAATCTAGTTCATTCATGAGCGTATCTGCGTCCTTTTTGATACCGTCGCGAAGTGCAGTCAGCTGCCCCAAATACGGAGTGAGGAGGACGATATTATCACTTTTGTAGCCCTGTTGCAGAAGATAGTGAACGATTTTCATAACCATGTCCACCTCGAACTGGTTTCGTTTCGAGGTCTGGGTGCCACCATCTCCACGATCAGCGATTCGCTTCTCGTCATCCTCGCTCTGACTGTGATCCATGAAGACAACATTGCTCTGGATACCGCGTATGTTGGCTCTGTTCTGAGTCTTTGGTGCATCAGTAAGCCCAGGGTATGTCAATTCGCGAATAAGAGCTGAAATCTCGGGACGCATGCGGTGTTGGGCTGTGAGGGTTACATGTGGAAAGCCCCTTAAAACGAGGCGTTCAAAGAGCGATCTGTTCAGGTCGTATCCGTCTCCTTTCTCGACCGTTAATTCGTACTTGGTCACCTTTGGTCGGAGCTGCCTGTGAACAAAGATCAAGCAAAGAAAATTATGCGAGAGCAGTGATAATGACTTACTTGTGATCTCCGATAAGAATCATTTGACTGGTGTTCATCCCAAGAGCAGTGATGACATGACTTTCGAGAATCTCTCCTGCTTCTTCGACGAGCAATACCCCAGGTGAAGCAGCCCGAATATCCTCGGTAAACTTTGCTGCCCCGGTCGTAGTACACCCGATAATCCGCTTCTGCTTGAGTATCGCCATGCTGGACTCGCCAAACTTGCGCGAAAGGTCATCTTGGCACTCATCATAGTCCCTTCCAAGCTTCCAGATGTCGCCTACCACACTCCGGCCGATAGCCAACTTCCAATCCACCAATTTTTGCTGACGTTGCGCGTTGGCCATGGACCATATTGCTGCCGCATCCTGGACATTGGGCTCCTGTTTAAACATCCCCGCATCCCGCCCTTGGGACCACTGAGAGATGAGACGTGTGGCGTCAATGGCGTTTCCATCCTTCCCCACGCGAGTCATCCCATCCGTGGACTCGGGCACTTGGAATGCATCAAAGTAATCCGAGTCCTCGAACTCGATGTAGGTGAGTATATCCTCAAAGGATATTTTAGAGGCGAGAAAACTTTTGAACGAGGCCTCTAGCCCCTCACGCAAAAACTCTGCTCTTTCCTTCAGACCGTCGATGATAGACCATTCGGCGTTCGAGCGAGTATATTTCTCTTTAGTCTGCATTTTCAGACTAAGCTGGGAAACCGCAGAGTTAGCACGTCCTCCAAGGCGGACAATGTTTGATTCCGGAATGCCGATCTTCAAAAGGTCTTCGAGGAACTGGTCGAGCGCATGGTTCGTGTAGCAGACGACAAGGATTGTCTGATCAGAGAGGTCATGTAGAGCCTTGGCGAGGAGTGCCCCAATAAACGACTTCCCAGTCCCTACATCCGAGTTAATTGCTGAGTGTCAACGTGTGGATAGACAGACGTACCAGGGGGCCCTTGTATCAACGAAACTCTTTGGTTCAGACCGGTGAGTAACGAGACTGCCTGTGCCTGGTCGAGTCTAATGGAGGTCGGAGTCTTGAGCAATGGCTGAATATCCATGGACGGATTTCTAGCCAGAGGGACGGTGATCTGGGGGATAGTAGCCGACGGGCTACCAATGGGAGACCCGTTCTCCCAAAACAGTATCTCGTCCGCCAAGGGGACAATCTTCATCTTTTGAAGTACCTTGAGCACAGGTTCAAAGGAGTAGATGGCAGCGTTTGTCTGAACGAGCTTGACCTCTTTCGCAGTGTTCAGTTTGAGAAGCGTGCTGACAAAGCTAGACCCTCCACAGATTTGGAAGACCACAGAAGGCGGTCTCTTCGCTAACAAATCCTCTACTCGTAGGATGGTCCCAAGGGTGAGAAGCTGACCATCAGCGATAATGGACGCCAAAGACTGATGGCCGAGGAACTTTGAACCACGAGGGTCCTTCTTGAGGAAATTCATTCGGTCCTTGTCCTTGATATTGTGGAATATCTTGAAATCTCCGCCGCTTTGGAGCACGATCCCGTGTCGAGTCCGGGTCTTGCGGTCCTCAGATCCCGTATACACAGCGACGACGCGCAACCCGTCGATCACAGTTCCGCGCTGCCTCTTCTTACTATCCTTGGTTAAGATGGGCTGCAGGTCATCTCTGAGTTCACATAACATGTCTTCTCGCAAGAGGCGGAACGTGTTGTCGAGGTAATCTGCAATACGAGTCTCCTTGAGAGCAGGGTCATCGAGGAATGACGCGTGCCTAAGAAAGGCCTTCCTGGTGCATCGGACCTCATCTGCGGTGGGGACGATAGAGATGCTGCGAAAATCGATAAAGTCGTTGTCGTGACGGCCCCCAGGACCCTCTGATGTGGCTGGGGCGGAAGCAGCGGACGCGGTGGAAAGGATCTCTTTGATAAGGTTGGCGGCTGCTTTGACGTCTGGTTGGTCAGAGCTGATGAGCCTATTGAATATAGAAGGTTGCTTGGCGCGTTCGCGGTAGGAGGAAGTATCCGTGTTTTCCATCCGTAGAAGATAAGCGAGGAGCCGCGCGAACGCAGATTCTGCATTCTTGTCCAGGTTTCCCTTCTCAAACTCCTCGCAGAACTTGTTCCAAAAGATGGGCGGATTGAGGATGTGAAGAAGGACGGTGTCAAGCACATCACCCAGGTCGTTGGCACGGAGGAGATACTGGATCACGTCGGAACCGAGGCCATTCATAAACTTTGCGCTCAGGTCATGGCGCATCGCCTGTTGTACCGCAGAAAGGCCATGCTTACTTTCGACTACCTTGCTGACGCAGGCTGCTGGGTCTTCTTGCACAGAAAGACCTTCAAGAAAGAGAGCTTTGTGGCGCTCGACATCTGTAGACCCACTGAGAATATCGAGAAAGCGTTTGTTGAGCTGTTGTTTACGATTCATGGGACGTGGGCAGAGGGGGGAGTGGGATCCAACTCCTCGTTGCAAAGGGGGAGGAGGTAGAAAGGAAGAAACGCTGGGGTCGAGCTGTCGAGCTGGTGAGGATCGTCGCTGCACGGATTTGGGAAGTGATGGTATAGCCACAACCACCGCATGGTCACTCCCCTTGGGCCCTTACAAAGATATAGATAGATAGTACGCTCGAGCAGAGTTTGGACACAGGATAGGCGTCCAACTGCTCAGGGTGTGTCCGCCATCGAGAGACACACACTCGCCACCGTTGACGGACCATCTATTCAGCTGTTATTTCGTCGAGGAGATGATGTTTGATTATCGTCACATATCCTGTAACGGCCGAGGGTTTGCAACGTGGTGTGGCACTAGGCAAAGAAGACACACCTGTGATGCAGCATGTCTAAGCACAACACAAGGCCAGCAATCTCCTCGGCACAGGCTCCACAGACGCGGAGGTATTCACCAATTCATAGCAGCCCCAGACTTGGTCACCGGTACGCCTGGCCATACACAGCAGTCGCTGTGGCTCACGTCTGTCAATTGAGAGATGGACGGAGAGAACAGAATAACAAACACAACGTAATCTCAGTGGCGCCCGCTGCACACGCATTGAGAGGGATCTGGCGTGCTGTCCAAACTTGGTTGGGACCTCTGAGTCAGATCGGACATAAGACTGTGTGAAGACTTGCCGAGGTGCCCACAATTGTGCCTTCATCTCATTGGGGGTACGCGGTCACGAACGTGCGAGAGACGATTCACATGAGCCTGGTTTGCCAACAATCTCGCTGCGCTTGGAGTGATACATTCCTTGGTGCGGCACCTAGCAATCGCTCCATTGTTTGTGCTGCACACCCGGCTCCACGACCGCCGCTGTGAACCACGTTGCTATCATGACGGCGAACTCGTTCAGTGGGCGACAACTTACGTAACCGTCTTAACCCCTACCACCAGTAAAGATAAGATAATCTGATCAGTTTGACTCATACGGCGACTAAAGTGGCTTTCTGATTTCTGCCACAGGGCCACTCCAAGGGCCGTTGAGCGCGACCACTCAGTTGTGCCTCCTTTACCTCCCCTTCCACTCTCACACTGGCCACCAGAATGTAAGCACACCGTCCAGGATAGATCACTCTCCTGCTCAGAGAGCTTCCTGCTGACCACAATCGATGGGAGATTACCAGGTCCCTGATCGACACGGGTTCTAGAATACGTTCGAGCGTGTCCCCTGGGCACGTCTGGGCTGGAGTGTTGTCGCATCCCTAGCGACTCAATGTGCAGTCAAGTTGTATCCTTCTCCCCTCGCTGATAGGTATCTGCCGAGGGGACTCGTCGGCCACTGATCTTCCTAGAAATCTCGACTCATTTACTGTCCGACTTAGAGATGTAAGTACAACAGTAGCTCATGTTGTAGCACAAGAAGACGAATCCTACACTGACGCTAAGCTTGGCAATGTGAATAACCGACCGTGCTACCTTTTTCATCTGCTTGCAGCCATTAATACGTGCCGATATGACCATGCGACATAAAATGTGAACCCCTCGCACACCTATGCCCATCTTGCTGTCTGATCCACTGATATCCCATGGGACAAAGCCCCATTCGATCAAGCCTCTCCTGCATCTCCAGCGCCTTTCGCCTCTTTTCCTCTTCTTCCTGCTGTTTCTTCTTCAGAGCAGCAGCAGCCCGTTCCCTTGCTGCTTTCACCTCCGCTTCCCGACGGCGCGCCTCTTCGAGCTGACGTTCGATCTCACGCTGCTTTTCTATGTTGTTCTTGGCTGCAGCCATAGCATGTTGCAGTGCCGCTGACCGTGCCCGCGCCGCTTGCTTCTGTTTCTCAGCTTTCTTCACCTCTTGTTCCAGATGCCGCTCTTCTTCTGCAGTTTTCCTCTTTGCCTCCTCTGCCGCAATGTCTGCCTGGAGTTGATTCCAGACAGCGTCAGACACTCCTGCGTCCCGTCGTGCAACCCTGTACTTTGGAGACTGGTCCTCGGTCCACACCTTTGCAGGTGGAGTATGGCGTTTGGATCATCGCTCAGTTGAAGGGTCTGCCTTAGAGGTATTATTCGGTTCCGGTTGTTTGGGTGGTTCGCTTGGGGGAGAAGATGGAGGCAACACGAGCTCTGACCCTTCGACGTTGTTTACCCTTACCCGTGTTCTTGCCGTGCAAGCTGGCCTTGACCAGACACTCCTGGATGGCATTGTAGCATTGGGTTGATACTCCTGTGTCGCAGCTACGAATGCAGATTCGACCCCAGTTGGCCGTAGGAGCAATATCTGTACGTACGGGCATTATGTAATTTGATTTCTAGTGCCGGACGAGTTCCTCAGTGGTTTTGACCTACCCTCCTTCGTCGACACAGCTTTCAAGCAGTTGCGCTCCAATGTCCAGCTAGCTGCGGAACTTACAGTACGCTGCCGCCTTTGTCACCGTTCCAAGATTTATGACATCTCTGAATTACATTCAACTTGGTGTCCCAATTCCAACTGACAGTAGCCTGAATTATTAGCTGCTCTTGTATGTCCTGTCATGATTCTTGTCATCTTATCTTGTTATTCTATTGGCAGCTGTATTGCAGCGCACCACCAAGTACACGTTTTCCTTATTTGTTGTTGTTTGCTATCACGCATGGATCGCTCGCATCCTCAGGCATCCTCACTCGTGTTATCCATTGACTGGGCTTGTCTGTCTCAGGTTCCAACATGAGCTTCATCGCTGCGTTGCTTGCGCGACCTATCGTGCAACGATTTATATCAGCAGCCGAGATTGGGTGCGCAGAGTCATTACTTGATTTTGCATATCAAGCTCAGGGCTCAATAGTATCGATACACTCATCATAACGAATCCCCAGGAAACTTCTTTCGGTAGTCGAGGCCTAGTGGCATGATCTGAATCTACTAGTACTGACTAAACTCTTCGCTTAGGGGTCCATATAGATGCCACAATTACCAATACAGGACCTTGTAAGACTGTCAGTGTGCGGAGGCAATATACACGTGTGCTGACGTTTCCTCAGTCGACGCCAAGGTCACCTTTGGCAGAGGTCTGGTCATTTCTTGGAAGAGTCAGGCTCTCGGAACGTTGCGTATGGATAATATCAATGTCGACGTCGCGGCCGGTGTTGGGGGTAGAATTAAGGCCCAGACTACCTTTGACGTGACGGACCTCAACTTATACACGGACTTTAACAAGATGTTGATGAACGAAGAGTTGTTCCCATTGGAAATCTCTGGAAAACATCTCACCGGTGAGAATCAATTTAGTCGCGGATGAGTGGGCGCTCATTCATTTGGACAGTTCGTGCACTTGGTAGGTCTTTCGCGGCATATAATACGAAACCTTACTCACTTGGTGTTGCAGGCTTTCGGTTTCGCGGAATTACACTTCCAACCAAGGTAGCTACTGTCAAAGGGTTCAATGGACTGCGGAATTGTATTACGAACAACTCGTTTGACTTACCCGCCGATGACCCTGCAGGGGGTATCCAACTGACAATCCAATGCACGTTGAAAAACGTGAGTAAATGACGACCGTTGGTTATCTCTGCCGCTAAATTTTGCACACACCGTAGCCTTCGCAAATTGGCATCGAATGGAGTTCCGTCGCTTTCAATGTTTATGCTAGTGGAATCGAGATTGCTCCTGTATCCTCATCGTCGTCCGTTACACTCGCTCCTCAGTCCATAACATCAATACCTCTCACTGGTCGGCTCATCCCGCAGAACACTGCTGAGGGTTTGGCTGCTGTATCTGCGATTCTCAACAATTTCGTCCAGGGAAAGGATAGCCTAGTTACATTCCACGGAGCAAGTGTTGGCCTGGGTGATGTGAGGCTGATACCATCGTTATCCTGCATGTTGCTGAGATATATCAAGGTCACATGGCTTAATGAAGGGATACGAACCCTCCGGATTGTGACTTCGTTACCCAACCGGGGCAAATTCAATATCATCCAGTCGATGGCCTTGGAGCAAATGGAGTTCGTTTTCACGGAAGCCACAGCATACAATCCGGTGTCAAGCAGCAATGCGACTACCATCACTTTCAGTTCCCCATTCGCTTTCCCAATTGATGTCACATCGTTGTCCCAGAACGTCGCGGTTGGTTTCAATGGACAATCATTTGCTGAGCTTGTCATTCCCGAAGCTCCAAGTCGCACCGACGTACAGCATCGCATCATCTGCCTGACCTTTTCGGACGTATTTTTCGCCGTTTTCGCGGATCAACATTCCGCTTTCGACGAGTTCGTTGCTGCGACTACCCTAGGAAGTGTTCAAGCGCTTGCCTTGTCAGGAGTTATCAATATGACTGCCTCCACGGCCGTCGGAGTCTTGTCGCTGTCAGACATCAAATTTTCTGTCAATTCTTCCATTGCCGGTCTGCAGGGTCTTGTGGCTAAACCGGCTATTGTGGCCAACCTGGATGTCAATCATGGGCATTCCGACCACCTCCTGATCACGGTCGATACAACGCTCTACAACCCCAGGTGAGCAGTTAAAGGCTGTTCTGGTGTTCTGCATTGACATTTGTCGTCATCTAGCAATCTGACAATCAGTAATATTTTACGCGTCCTTCACTAGACAGTCACTTACTATATTCTCAGGTACGGGAGACATTTCGTTCGTCTTGCAATTCGAGTGAGTGCATTCGACTTTGTCTCTGGAACTCGGTTGACTGTCAACTAGGGAAGAATCAACTGGGTCTGCTGTTTTGGTGAGGGTCTTAGGCTAGTATTGATTTTAATTGGTTTCATCCGTTTGTGCAGCGTAACATGGTCATACGGCCTGATTCTGTTAATTACTCAACTGGTAAGGTATTCTAGAGGATAACGGCCTTGGTACTCACGAACGCCACCGCACTAGACGTGCGGTATCCTCCTCAGGGCAGCTCTCAGACTGCTGCTGGTCAGACGATGTTGGAGAACTATCTCAAAGGAATCGACACCGACATGGTTATCCTTGGGACCAGTTCTACTCCGATTGAATCCTTGCAACTTGCGCTGTCACAGATCAAACGCTCCTCTGTCACTATTCCTGCATTGCAACAGAACCTCATCGACACTGCCACTCTGGAATTCCCAACCAACATCATGCAGACGGCAGTCGCCTTTACCTCCTTCACCCTTACAAATCCCTTTACAGCAAGCATTAACCTGCTCAAAGTCACAGCTAAGGTGACATTCCAGGATTTCGTCGTTGGCGAAATCAAAAACGTCGATCTATCTTCAAATCCGATCCACGCAAGTGGTCACAGCAGCATCACATTGCCAGCTCTGCCATTCGATTTCAACCTAAATCCATTGACAATCATCTGGTTGATTACCATTTCGGCACAAGAGCATAACGTGGATCTCGGTCCTTTACCGCAACTATTCCAACTGGTCATTGATAACCCCAATTTCCACCCGCCTGTGCGTACATTGGGTTGCAGTGTTGTGCCCTTCACTGATCATCCTAGATCAATACCTCGGTCGATGTGAGCGCTCCAGCTTGGGTTAGGTAAGCAGCAGCAATGCAGATGCTGCAGCTTGTTCATTTTTGTGTAGCGGGAACCAATTCGACTTCAATGACGCTATCATGAACGCCCTAAAGGGCCTTCAGGTTGATTTGGCAATCGTCTCTTTGGTGAAATTGGATGACTGTAAGCCACTTATTCACTTGGCCGTTCAGATTCTCATGTTTCATTACAGACGCAACCAGCCTGTCTTTCTCGCAGAAAGGAGTGACGGCGATAGTAAGAGTGATCACCATTCTGGACAACATCCACCGACCTTGATTTTCTCCAGACTGACCACACTGCTCTATATCTTATCGGAGCCATCATTGCGCCAGCGGTACAAGATCTGGTGAACGGTGCTATCCTCGCTTTCTCCGAAGCCAACATCACGTACGGCCCCTTCCGTGGCTGGGTTGACGGTCCCTTATCGTCCCACAGGAATATCTCGAATAATGGTTTTGGCCTGTCCCTCCGGGGGTCCTTGACGAACATCGGGCCACTTGATGCGCTGATCGAATTTGTTGATCCGGTTACGTATGTAGACATATTTGCCAACGAGTACACGACTAATTTCCATCTCAGTGTACAATGGCAGGGCAACAACATTGCAACTATTTCACTTCCTCCTAGTGAGTTGTATTGCACATGTGTCTCCTCTGATTTCATTAGAACCCGACTTGCAGTCCATGCTGCCGCCAATACGGGTGTTCCAAATTATGCCACGTTTGGGACGCTGGTCATCACTGATCAGACACAGTAGGTCGTTCTGCAGTGCCTGCGTTCATGATGCTAAAATTCTTCGTGCAGATTCACGTCGTTTTCCACCTACTTATTCCACAACCCAAGCTTTGACTGGACCATCTCTACACCCACCCTTCGGGTGACTGCTCTAGGCACCATCTTTGACAATGTGTCTATGACGAAGACCATCACGTTGAAAGCCTTTGATAACTTGCCTGGAGTGACCATTGACAATTTCCTTCTGTCCGACTATCTAGCTGGAGGCATCACAATCAGCACTGCTTGTCCCGCATTGGTACAGACATGACGAGCGGGTACCACGATGACGAACCCACTGATCAGCTTGTTCTACTTTACACATCACCAATAAATATACCAGAAATTTTGGACAGGTTATGTTACAATATACCTCTGTGGAAAGAAATATGAGGCAGGATTCTTAAGTAGGAGATGGGCCATGGACAGATAGGCAACTGCATGGGTATACCCTGGGGTATCTGAGCTCATACCCATACCCATACCCATGATGGGTATATACCCACTAGCATGGGTATGGGTATATTTTATGGGTTGGTGAGAGTATTACCCATGGGTTGATTCACTAAAGTGCATGAATTGTATGTACAGCTATGTACAAGTCACTAATCCACTACTAGATGATCCCAGCCATTATCCAAGGCCTCCTCCTCACCCTCAACTAGGGTTTAATGTGGGTATACCCCAGGGTATCAGCACTCATACCCACACCCATACCCACCAAAAACCCATACCCATGTCATGGGTATGGGTTTTACTATGGGTTAGCCAAAACAGACCCATGGGTCCATGCAAATTTCAAGTAATCAAGACAAGTTGAACTACCATACATATAATACTATACTTTAATAGCATCCCATCCATCCTCCAAGTTGTCTGCTATATCACCACTAACATCAGGAAGAGAACCAACTGCCATTACATCCTCTGTTTTTACTAGCTTGAGTAAGCTCCAATGACCCACACATAGTAGTGCACAGATTGATTGTGTTGACAGGCAATTGCATACATGTGATAGAATCAGGTGTCTGCAACTGAATAAATGTTCCACATCAATGGACATGGCTGAATACATTAATAGAATGTTAGTTTGACTAGTCACAAGCTGGATGTGAATGCGACATACCTGGAATACTCAAATAATCGAGGGCCATGTGAGAGAGGGAAGGATAGGTAGTGTGGTGCTCATGCCACCACTTGAGAGCATCTGGAATGTGCACGACATTGGCTGCAAGGTAACCATCGAGTTCACTCCACAAGTTGGTCACTTTAGGAGCAGCAAGGGCTGGCATCATATCAAACATGTTTAACTAGGTGAGATTGTCATCAGGTGGTTAGTTTGTCAAATGAACCATAGTGACTTATGGATTTTGCTGGTGGATGAGCCTCCTCAACTTCCAAGGCAGCTTCCTCCACAGCATATGCATGCTCAAATTGATCTCTCATGAGTGACTTGGCTGTTTCAAGCCACTCATCCTCCCACTTTGCTGTTCTAAAGTATTAGAGCTTGTGATGAGGGTGGAGAATTGTAATTTCTGTTAGATACTTGTACTAAATAGTTGAGGGTTACCATGTGAACTCATCACCATTCTGTAGACTTCTGAGGTATCCGTGATTGAGTAGTAGCAGTTCAGCATTCATCTTGCCACTTCTACAGCTGTCCAAATTGAAGGAGCTATTTTACAGTTAAGTGCATATGTTGTGAGCTCCTCATCAATTAGGTCCATGGCTGGAATAACCATAGCAAGATTAGGTGTTGAGCAGGAGAAGTATAGCATTGCATCCTTGAGTACCTGCACATGATCCATGAGAACGCAGCTGCACATTGAGTCAATGAGGCTACTACCTTCAGTATATCATGCAGCTGCTCAAGTAACCCCCACTTGTCTTTGGTGAGCTCATATGTATTTGCTACAGTCTCTTCCCTGGGTGATTGTATCCACAGCCTCTTGATGGTTTAATGCATATTCAAGCATGTCAAATGTTGAATTCCATTGTGTAGTGACATCTTGGGGTATGTTTGTTATTTCTTGCTTCAGCTGTTTGAGGATGTGCCTCCATTCAGGAAGGAGCTTGGTAGTTGAGTGTATAATTTGAAAAGCAAGCTTTCAGATCTGTCAGAGGGTGGGATCTCTCATGGTGTTGGTATGTCATTTTCAATTGTCTCGCACCTTCATAAGTGCTAACTGGATTGGATGGACTTGCTTCTGTAGTTCCTGCTGTTCAGTTTCATTCATTTCCTCCACTTCATCCACCCATCCATTAAAATTATCACTCTTGATTGCTTCATTATCAGCATTGGGTCCTTCAGCAACCATTCTTCCTCAATACTGGTGCTCAAATCAGCCAGATCCTGGGTGAGTTCCACTTCCTCAGGTCTCAAATCCTCCTGTTCTCTTGAGCTGGCCCCAGGCCTTGTCTTACACTCAAATGCACCCAACAGTGACTTCACCACAAGGTTGACCATGTGCAAAAAGCACTGTGTATGTGATGCATGCCCACCAAAGTTGAGCAACTTGATTTTGAGCTCATTGATCATCGTGGTATTGTTCACGGCATTGTCACACATGATCCTGAGTATCTAGTGATGGGTAAGTATGCATTTCACTTCAAGTTGATCTTACTGACCTTCTCTGGCAGTCTGAAGTCAATTAGGACCTGCTCAAATGCTTTCGCAAGTCTTTCGCCTGTATGTGACTTCACCAATGTCAGCATGGTGCAACACATGAACATGGTAAGTGATCCCTACTTGGGGTACCTCAATAATGTTGAGCGGCATTGATAATGGGCACCCTTCATGCTCCAGGTGCACACAGATCGCTATGAATGCCCAGTGGTTCAGAGATGACCAAGCATTGGTGGTAAAATTGAGCTCACCATTGTATTCCTGGTGGGTAATCATTGAGTTTAAACTGATGGATGAATAAAATTGCTAATGAACCTGCAACAACTTAGCTATTCTATTGCAGGTCCTAGTGAATATGAGTCAAACATCCCACGAGACGGTCATTATAGAAGATATGTAGTACTCAGGGTGGCCAGTCTTCATTAGTGACAGGAATGCTCTGTCTTTGACAATACTGAACAGTTGTAGGCTCTCACATACCCAGTGTACAATTTCTGCTCTTCAACACTGCTTCAGTACAGTCAATGGCGATCATGACAATGGCCTACCTTGTCTCTACCTTGGTATGTTGATGGTGGGAATATGTAGTTTTTACCTTACCCTTTTGTTCAAATGTAGCAGTGATTGTACCCAATTGCAAGATGCTTTCAATGACATCAGTGCATACACTGTTGGCATCCTTTGCATCATCTGCAGTACCAATGGTCTCTATTCCCCAGCACTTTTTAGCATGCTTATGCATGTTACCAGTTGAGCATGCATCCTTCTTGTCAAGAAAGTGGTGGATTTGGGTCTTGCAACCCTTGGTGGAGCATTTGAAAACATGGCAGTACCTTCCATGGACATTTTTGATAGTTGGTACAGGTTCAAAGAAGGCATATATTGGTGATGTCCACTCTTTCATCATATGCTCTGCTCTGACATTAGATCTGATTTATTGATAACATTATCAATGTACCCAATTGTTCTTCAGGTGTTTTGTTATGTTGCTTAGCATGATCAGATTGTCTGCTTTCTGAGATGTCATCCCTGGAGTTCCCATTGCTTGAATCATCATCACTTATCAAATCATGTGATGTTGGCCTTCTTTCATTTCTGGCTTCTGCTGTGTCACTTAAGGGTGCCTGGGCTTTCTCTGGGTGTAATTGGAGTAAGCTTTTTGTGATAGTATCAGTATGGGAGTCATTACCTTTTCCTGCTTTAACCTTTTTGAATGGACCTTTATCTTTATCCAGATTTTTTGACTTGTGCTTTTTGAGCTGATGCTGAATTATTTCATTGAGTGCTGCTTGGACCTTTGCTGAGGGCTTGGGTAGGTGCTTTTGAGTGGGAGAAATGATATCTGACTCCATATTTGATAATGGTGTGGGTTGTGTGGGCTAGAGGGATTGATATTTAAGGTTTTTCGTACTGTTGCCACACTGCCTGTTGGAGACTCAGATCTTCAAATAGGATGTGTAACTTATGTAACTTTGAGCTTAGAGGGTACTCAGGGTAGTGCCAACAAGAAAACCCATGGTGGATGTGAGTATGGGTATGGATATCCAACATCTGTACCCACACCCACATCCACCAAGTACCTATACCCACAACCTACATGGGTACAGCATACCCATGATATACCCTACCCTCAACCTCTGCAAGAACACTGACAGCAAGTACATCTTCATCCTTGATAAGATTGAGTAAGCTCCATGGGCCTAAACACATTAGAGCACAGATACTCAGGCTTGAAAGACAAGATTGCATGTGAGGTATGATAAGCTGGCCTCAACTGAACAACTGCTTGATGTCAATTGAAGTGGCTATATATGCAGTCAATTGACACTGATATCATTAAACTGAAAGATAATATATACTGGGTATTGTTAAATAATCCAATGCCATCTGGGATAAGTGTGGATATGTCATGCAACACTTGTGCCACCACATGAGTGAATTAGGGACATGTTTGACTTCCATAGTGAGATAACAGTTGAGTTCATTGAGAGGCTGAGCTGGCTTGGGTGGTGTGAGCACCAAAATATTACCAAACATGTTTGACTGAAGGGTGAATGAGTTAATAGCTGTTAAAATATCATATGAGCAATAATATACCAATGTTTCCTGAGGATTCTCTGTTTTGGACACAACCATGGTCACTTCAAATGCATAGGATCAGTCATATTTGTCCAGCATAAGATGGTGGGCTGTGTCAATCCAATTCTCATCCCAATTAGCAGTCTTGAAGTATTGCAGCTTGTGGTGAGGGTGTAACACTCAAAACATAGTAATAATCAGTTAGGAGATGAACCACTGTGAGCTATGCATGTACCCATAGTGATATGGTACACATCAGAGCTATCTGTGAGAGAATAGTACTGGTTGAGTGTCCATTTCCCAATAGTCATGGCAGCTCAAATGGACGGTGAAAACTTCAAGTCCTGGGCATATTTTGTCAGCTTCTCATCAATGAGATCCATTGCTGGTATCACCATTGCGAGATTCAGCATTGATTGTGAGAAGAACATCATTGCATCCTTGAGGACCTTGTGGCTATGTGTTAAGCCAGCAGAAACACCACATTGTCAACTACATGCACCTTCAACATGTCTTGCAGCTCCTGCATGACAATCCATTTGGCATTGGTAAGTTCGTATGCTCTCAATCCCATGTCCCTTTGCTGAGTGATATTGTTGATTGCCTCATTGTGTTCTAGAGCATAACTCAGCATGTTAAAAGTTGAATTCC
>JBBPMH010000230.1:0-41667 GCA_038090235.1 Pulveroboletus ravenelii | reverse complement strand
TTCTCGGTTATAGTAGGGCTATGAGTAATAGAATGATGTCAGTACGTTCCTGCATTACCCGAGATCAGTGATGTCATAGTGACATCATCATGACGTCACAATACGTCATGGTCTGGATCTATAGGGCAAAGGTTTAACGTTCTGTCACGTCAGGAAACTCTAAACGATCAGAAGAACGTGAAAGCTAAACGCTAGCTGAAATCCACTAGCCTCGGCTACAAGCCTAGGATTTCAACACTGCCCTCTTACCAGACTAGGATACCGTGGACTGGTTCAGTATACGAAGCAGTGGGGGGACGTTCCCCAAAGCAACACCCAATCAAGCAGGGTGGCGAACAAATTACCAAATCCAATGGACAGCTGATGGGAACGCCGCTATTGCACGCCTCGAGGGTTCCATCTACTGTATGTCATTTTTCAACTGCTGTTTTGTGCATGTGCACGCGAGGGTAATGTGCCACTCGTCAGGGAGCACATACAAGAAATGCACTACGTTATCAATCATTGAGTGATCCCCCACGAGGTCTTGATACCTCCGTTGGACGTCACAACCCGCCACGCCTCATGGGGGCTCGAAAACCCTTCTTTATGACTGGCTAAACAGTATGCATGTTTGTATACTAGAAAACTGCCGCGTGGTGCCAATCAGGATTGTACCAATTTGAAATCCATCAAGAACAAGCTAAGAGTATGTATAGAGCACATTAGGTAACCTTGTCACAAACATGCGGTAGTAAGGAACAAAAGAGATATGATGATGAGTGATGAAAGAGAATGAGCACAATGCAGAAACAGAGATTGGCACTTGCGCAAGAGGAAAGGGGCGAGCACAAGGATGGATATGGTGTCTACCCGAACAGTCACCATAGCACCCGACACCCCAAACCACGTCGTAGATACAATAGGCCACTAAAAAAAACTGGGCATCTAAAACGGCTTGCGAGAACGGCGGACAGATGGGGGGCAACACATCAGGGCACTTGTCGGGCAGAGAGCGAGCCCTCAAGACTTGGATAGAGCGTCCTACACAAGGTAACGACACCCCATATGGACGAAAATGAATTTAAAAAATAAAAAATGAAAATAGCTCCGTACTCACCTCTCTGGTACCCTCAGTGACAAAATGAACCTGGTAACGCGTCAACTGTATGAGCACCCACCACTCCAGCTTGTTCAACCATACCTTTGTCCCCTGGATCGTCAGCTTGCTGGCATTCGCCCCACCGACCAGAAGAATCCTAAACTGTCCGAATTGTGCCATGATGTCCGCATCAACATCCTGCAAGAAGCAGGAAACATCCATGGAAACATCCAGAGGTTCTGTCTGCAGACCGGCAGCACGCGAGTCATTGGACTATTCTCGAGAGACGGGGCCTGCAGCCCGTTCGTCCTGCAGATCCAAACCTGCGTTCTCTGTCTTGACAGGGAGAGACCTGGTGGATCTGTTATCGATCGGCACGGTGTTCGATTCTCCAGGAGATGCACCAGCTGGCATGTTAGGTTCTTCGGAATGCTGGGCAGGCTGTGGAAATGAGGCTCTGCTGCCAATGCGTGATCTGATCCGTTCTTTTATGAAAGCCTTCATTTCTGAAATGGTTAAGAAAGCTGGAAGGTGAGCGAAATACAACTGATGGCTGAGGAAATGGTAGTTTCAAACGACAGATAGACATCGGGTTTATGGCTGACAGAAATCGCTGCGCTACTGCTTCCTGATGGCGCAACTAGGACTTGGCCACCAGGACCAAACAGGTACAAGCCACACTCGGCCTAGGGGACTAAGCTCACTGATCAATACGATCGCAACAGTAATCATAATGATCGTATCAGTAATCTACTAGATTACTCAGTCAATAGAATAGTAGGGTATAATAGCCAGACTATGTTATAGGAGTCCCCAGCTCAAATCTTTCCACTAGGCCCCATCTGCCTGAGTCCACTTAAGTTCATACCCACATATCACTCTACATTACTGATTGAATACACATGGCCAGATAACAAGCATTCAACTTCCATTAGCGGCCTGGCGTCGAAGGTGAGTGCTTGAGCTTTCAACTTATGTTTCTTATGGGGGACCAACGGTATTAGAATTTCAGGAAATCCACGTCTCACATCACGTAATCCCGCAACTCTAAATTTTTTGTCAGGAGTCTTATACTCTGGCAGCCCCTGAATCATTTCTTGCCGTTGCTCAACCGTCCGACTTGCCATGGCTAATGCTAGTGGTGCCCCTACCACTCCGCAAACGAAATCACTGCCCCATTGTCCAGATACGGTGCTGGTCCCGTGCTCGACCTCACAAAGTGATGATCATGGCACAGAGGGCCCTGGTGTAATAGTAGTCCTCCAGCATCACTTAATGCATTTTCAGGTCCCTTATGCCACCCTTGTTCATTTGGCACTCGGTTCCCCACCTGAACCACATGAAATATCGCAAATACGCAACAAGTTGACAGAGGAAGGTGTTTTGTCAGCAGTCCAGTCTATGCTGCCATCCACATCGGGCCTCTCGGAAGCTGATGCTTATGGACCACTTGGTTATATGATCTCGAGCATCTTGAGGCAAGTACCCGACTGCCCATTCTCCTTTCTCACGCAACCATCTGCAGCCCCTTTGATGTGTGGAGATACGCCCCAGCCAGACGCGTGCATCGTACTTGGACCTCCTGGCACCAATGAGAGGCATTGGTACGAGGTTGCTATTCCTTTTGAGTTTGACAAGTTCAAGGACGATGGTGAAACTGAGTACAATGTATGTCATGACCCTTTCGTTTAAGCCAGGATTGACAATCCCCATCATAGAACAAAGAAAATATGATTTGGAACCTTCACAACATCATGCGTGAGGATCCACTTCGCCGCTTCACCCTGGGAATCACGGTCGAGGATACGACTATGAGAATCTGTTACAGCAACCGTGCATTCCTCGCCGTCTCAGAGCCTGTTGACTTCATTCAAGTATGGCATTTAATTGCGACATGTAGTAGGCTTAGTCCTGATTACGACTATCTAGGATATCGACCAAGTAATCTCTCTCTTTTACTTGATCGGGAGGAAGCAGAAGGTGGACCTCGGGTGGGATCCCATTATCGAGCGCATCAACAAGAAAACATACAAGTTCACGATTGGCGGTCAGCCTTATATCACTAAGCGTCCTCTTGCTACATATGGTGCAGATAACATGACCGGGCATGGCACCCGGGTATATTTAGCTCAGGATAAGGAGGGGAATGAAGTCGCAATAAAGGATTCGTGGCGAGACCAGAACCACAAGTCTGAGGGCACCATTCTGAACAATATTTTGAAGGACATTCGGGCCAAGTTTGGGGAGGAGGCATCCAATGCGGAGAAATATTTCGTTAGAATCCTGGTGTGCAAAGACATCGTCATCTCTGGAAATCCTGACACAACGCTCACTCTAGACAATGAAGCAGATGTGAAGTGGACGTTCATTGAGGCCTGCCGCCTTCCTACAGAACGTTATATGCCCAGTGTAGGACATATACCATACATTGACATCGACACTCAATCGGCTGACATGCAATGCATCCCTTATCAAAGTGCCCCATGCAGGTTACACACTCAGATTGTTTTCAAGGATGTTGGAAGACCTCTCGAGTGTATAAATGTTCTGGCCAACAGTTTTTCATGCTTATCCGATGCACAAAAAGGTAAGTTGTTTGATTTGTTTGATTTGCCCATGATTTATGTGATAAACAGCCCTGTATTATCTGCACAAGGCTGGTTGGGTGCACCATGATTTCAGTGTCAGCAATGTATTATGGGTCAAAGAGGATGGTCGCTATATCGGCAAGTTGTCAGATTTTGAATACGCAAAGAAAGTTGACTTCACCTCACGCGATGTTCGAATGGTGAGGCATTGTTGAATCCCCCTATACCGATGCACCCTCACTATTGGTAGGGAACAATACAGTTCATGGCTGTTGAGGTGGATTGTCAGTCGTACCTCTTCATACCAACGACACCGCTAGACGAATCCTTCTCACCACTCCTCTCACCGCCCCTCTCACGACCTCCATTCCAAATGAGTTATCTCCATGACCTCGAATCCCAATGGTGGGTTGCTATGTGGGTTCTATTAAACCACACCGATGAGAAGTCACCCCCTGAAAATCTCGGCTCGCAGCTGAAACAATTCAACCAGGCATTCTCATATGTTAGTCGGGTATCACGCTTTGTCTTCTTTAAGTATCCCTACTCCACTTGGGGTACTCTTTCGGCGTCATACAAAGTTCAGTGTAAACCTGTTTTCGACTTTGGCTACGCTCTGCAAAAATCCTATGAGCAGGTTGAGAAGTCATTCCCTATTATCGAACTCCCCGACGCACTCCTGGACGATATACACAAGAAGGCATCGGACGCATACCGTGAAACTAAAGAGCAGTTGCAGAAAGGCAACATCCGTCTGCAGACCCTGCACAATGCTCTTAAAAGGAGGAATTCAGGTGATTCACCCACTGATCAGATGAAAAAGAAGGCGAGACAAGTAGAGTAACTATAGGATGGTAGTTACGTCTTGTCACATAGTTATGTTGTTCCCCGGCACAAAGAGAGTTGTTTACTGATGGTTGTAAATGATCGACTTTCCTGGAAGTGTACTTGGAGATGCAGGTTAACTGCGCTCGTCACCTGGTTCTTTTGTTGGCTGACTTGGCTACACAGTGGCCCACCCCATCGCCAATCGCTTTTCTTTCATCCATCCGAGGTTGCCTGACTGAGAAAGGCTGAAGCTCGATTAGTGTAGCAATTATCTCACTTCATTTGCGATACTGATGTGGTGATGTCCAGCGAGGGACTCACTGGGAATCGTCAGCAAATCATACCAGAGACAAACCACTACATCACATCTCCATACATAACTAGTAGTTACTGGTCGGCTGGAGGGACATGCCAGTGTTGTGATGTCATACTCGCAACTCAGGTTAACGTCGAAGTCACAGCAACATGTGACGACGGCTGGGATAAGTCGGACGAGAATCCCTCCAAAGGTAACCAGAGTACCCTCTTTAGAAAGACTAGTTACACAGGCGCTAGTAGTTACACAGGCGCTCCAAGTCGGCTAGTCCTAATATCAGTGAGATCAGTAGCCTTGACACCGAACTGAGTCTAGTCTATCAGACATCATCCGCTGACTGGGTCAAAGGCTAAGTCATCGTCTGTCAGTCCAATTGTTGGTTGCCTCGCTACACAACACTACTGACAAAACACACTACAGACAGTTTCGTCACTACCCCTCAGTCTCCATCGCCTCCTCGTCCGACACTGCATCAGCCTCATCATGTACCGTGTGAGCGGGATTTCTTCCTCCTGGGTCCAACACCGACCATCCAACGCGTACGCGCGTCCTTCCCGGGAAGCACAGCTCTTTCGCCCAATAATCTGCAACCCGCGTGATGTGCTCATCTTGCATGCCAACGAATACCACTCTCCACGGACAGTTCTTCAAATCAGCCCGCAAGCGCTGCCATACCTCCCGCAGTCCCTTCATCAGCGACTTATGATCTGCACTCAGGGTTACCTGAAATGCAACAATCTCTTTCTCGAGCACAACCACACTGTCAATCCCAAGGAAATTGGCATGGGGAGTAACCCAATGGTATGGCGGTGTCTGATTTTTGAGTGCCTCTCGGGTAGCAGGAGCGAGAACGGTTGTCTGTGGTAGTAAGGTAGGAAGCTGTGCTATACCATCATCAGAGCCTTCGTGCAACCCATTTGCATGGTACTCGTCTTCCCGTGATAACAAAGTGGTTGAACCGAAATTCGAACGGGTAACCAGCGGCTGTACGAGTCTCCGCGACTTGACTAAGAACCCAGTAGAATTGGGGCCATCTCGTCAGATTTTGATATTGCTGCAGAGCGTAGCACTCACATGAGATTCATAATTTCATTTTCAGTCCAAATATCCATAATATAGTGTGACACACCCGATTGCGTGCTCCACTGCCTCCAACGTGAAGCCTTGGGCGGGGTCGTCTGGATAACCCGGATAGGACCTGGATCAGCCGTGAAGCTTGCAGGAGGGTATTGGACATATGCATTGGAGTCACTGAGAGCCCATACGAAGCCGCATTCTGATAGCGGTCCGTCGTGATCGAGAGGATGGATGGTGGCAGTTTCTTTGAAGAGGACATAGAATGCTCTACCACCGAGCTGGTGCAACGCAACTGGCTGCCTCTGGCCGAGAAAGTGAACGAGTGCGTAGAAAATAAAGATCGTTTTCCCTACGAGTACAGATCGGATAACTTCAGCTTGAAGGTGCAGTAGATGTTGACTATAACATACCGATACCAGGCTGCCCCGAAACACAAGCCCCTTTTCTATACGCTGGGTCTGTCTCCAACGCTTCCACTGCGGTATGATACTCATTCCTCACGAGTATCTTTCCAGGGCGTTTCAAAAACCCGTTAGACAGCGCTTCGAATGATTCGAAATATTCACCGAGGATATTGGGACGTCAGGGGCTGCTCCAGGAAGTTGCCTCAGAAGTGTTTGAGAATTACCCCAGGCGATCTTGGAAAACCACTTAAGGTTATCTAGGTGGTTTCGTGTGAAATTTTCCGTGACAAAGGCAGTTCGTGATAAGTCTTAGGGAGGAGCAAACAACGACGGGCCAGTGGCTTTCCCCTATTCCCTTTTTCGGTCGCGAACCCACATTATGTCAGCTAGCGTCGCGAGGCGACCCCGGACATGGCCGGGCCGCGTGATCCTTTCACACGTTTGTACACTACCCAAAGGACGTGCCACGTGCCGCGAATCGGTTTGAAACCCATTAAGGACAAGCTAAGCGTATGTATAGAGCACACTGGAATGAGTTATGTAGACGTGGTCACAAAGCACGCGGTGGATAGAGGAACAAAGAGACGGAATGAGGATGATGATAGAACGAGCACGATGCAAGGGAAGAAAAAAAAAAGGGGGGGAGGGGGATGTTGGGCGCGAGCACAAGAACGGCCAATGGTGTTTACCCGAGAACAGAGATGGATAGATGTCACGACGTCGTAAGAATGGTATTTTGAGTTACAAAAGAAAGAAAAAGAGATCGAAACCACCCGTCTACTGGTTTTTGCATTCTTCAGGGTTCACAGTGCCTGCGCCAGAACCGCCACGACCTTTCGGAGGTCCGCGCCTTCTTGCAGGAGGCTCGTTATCAGAGTCAGAGTCCTGAAAGAGTGCGGAGCTAAGGTCTGCGGGTCAAATATCGCACGGGCTAGGAGAATCATACATCGTCATCGAATTGGTCGTCATCATCTTCGTCGAGCTCATCGAAGTCGTCGTCGTCATCCAGCATGTCGTACTCGAGAGCTTTACCGGTGAAATAGTCAATCGCACGAGGGATTATCTGCGTCGTGTGAGCCTTCAGGTGGGCGGACAAACAGAGGATAGTCACCTTCTCCTTCAGATCTTCACCGATCTGATAGTCCATCTCCAATTTTTCCTCGAGTTCCTCGAGCTCCTCCTCTTCAAGATCGTCATCGTCCGAAGGGGGAGTGGGGGGAGAAAAGAAGTTGAAGAAGGAGTCGGTCGGTTTTGCTTTGCGCACCAGGCGGGTTCGGTTCGTGTCTGATCGATGAGATCGTGAGTCTACCGCTGGCACTCGCGAAAAGAAGGGGAAAAAAGAAACCGACTTTTATTGCGCTGCTTTTTGATCTCGAACTCCTTGGTCAAGTCCTTATCCTCCTTCCACTTAATCTCGGTTCCGATCGCACGGTCATAGACAAAATCGCCCGCGTATCCGACCTCCTCCTGATAGAGATAGGTCTTGTCCAGAACGCGATTCTCAAAGTAGTCGTTGGGGCTGAAATGGAAGCTGATCTTGAAACCGGGCTTGGGGTCGTCTTTGGAGAGATAAGAGAGACGGATGTCGATGAGGTGTTTGAGAGCACCCGCATCGCGCTCGGTGATGAGATCCGAAATGCCAACATGATTGCGCAGGGCTGTGAGCCAGAACTCTGGGATTGGGGCTGGGCCGGTGGGAGGATCCGTGGCGAGTGGCGTGTAGGTTGCATCGTCCTTGAGCGACGCCTGAACGCCGGCAGTGATCTCCTCTGCTGTGGGCACCGATGAGCCCGAGATGATCGCATCCCGTCGCTCATAAAGAGGCATTTGAAGTTCGAGGTACTACGCGGAGAGAGGAGGTACATGAGCGGATCCCGATCGTGGACACGAGGAGAGAAAAAAAAAAAAGTACCTTCTTCTCGAGCTCCAAACACTCGCGTTTATACTGATTCTGCAGTTCATTTTGCTTCACCTGGACCCCTTTGAGAGCCTCGATGCTCCTCTTCACGTCGAGGGGCAGACTCTCGATGTATCCCGAGCTCTTTCCGACGAGATCAGAGAGCCGATTTTGAACTAATCCGAGCATGGCGGACTGGGCGCCGGGTGGGAGGGTCGTCTCGCCATCCTCTTCTAGTTCGTTATCTTCAGAGATGTCGGGGACGGTCGGGCGCGACAAGCCCTGTGCAATCGGCGCCTGGTTTAAAGGGGTGTTCTGTGGTGTCGGTGCGGTGATATCGCCGTGAACGATGGGCATGTTTGAAGACATGATGGCAACGACAGCAACAACAACAACAAAAACAACAAAAAAAAGAAAAAAGAAAAAAAGGATACGCTTGAATGGATTGGCTGGGCAATCAGCACGCGCACAACAAGGCAGACCAAGCGGAGTTTCGGGCTGTGCCGGTCGTCGTATCCCCGGGCAATTTCACCCCTCCCACGGATCGTCGCCTTTCTGAATGCACATGGTCGGTATCGCGCTGGAAAAAGGACAGTCCCAATGGGCACCATTCTCTTTCCCTGAACTACTTGTGTTTGTGGGGGATGGATACATGACTTCACGTGGTGGGACTGGCCCAGCAGGCAAACCCACGGTCCACGGACGGACAGCGCACTGCGGGTGATTCCCAGTGAAAACTGGTCATGCGAAGTCATGTAATTCTCTGTTTGTTCATGATACGGCAAATATTTTTCTGTCAGAGTCTGTAAATCTATGCGTGAGATGTCCGAGCCCGAATTCTCATGCCACCCATGCCACCCTGCATGGCATCCTGGCATTGTGCCAGTGCCACATGCCACTGTCGCGCACCGCGCGCACGCACGCACGGGTGGCTGCGACAACGCTCCTCCACTTCCTCGTCACGTGTAGCTAATCTCTTACCTTTACCCCATGGCGCGTGCTGCACATACCAAGATATTTCAAGACGAGAATACGGTGTGCATTGAGTTGCCTCTCAAACACCAAGAAGTATACCGTTTCACCTATTTTCCTGAGTTTCCTGGCCCCTTGGTAAGCTGTGACTCGGCTAGATATTGGCTCTCGGCTAACAAAACATGTACCATATATGTTACAGACCATCGAGGTCAGACCGTCGCCAACCCTGGGCAGCGCCATCTCCGCACAACAAAATCAGGACGCGCTAAATTTTACTGGCTATGTGGAACAACTCCATGATATCGTCCAAGAACTCAGTAAGTGCTATTTAAAGTGTTCACTCCACTCATCTTTGTAGATTTACCTCATGCGCCAGCCGAGGATGCTGACAAGACGCTCATTGCTCAATCCGACATCAGACCACGCAAGTTGAAGAGAAAGTCTCCACCAGGTACATTTATACTTTTCCGTTACCATACCCGCTATTTGATGTAGTTATGTCAGATGACCCAGATGCTACCGAGCCCGAGAGCGATTCAGAATTCCTTGCATCAGTCACTGCGATTGTAAGCTACAATTATGAATCCATTGTTATAAGTAAATCCTATTAACTACTTGTCTTCCACAGAACAATGCACATTGCGAAGCTCAGTAGTCTCCTCCACAGAATAAATATCCTTATCGCATTATTTTTGGTCGACTTTGTACTAGTTCAAATGTACTTAGTACTACATACGTCGTAATTAAAAGCTGTGCTACTTGTCTTTAGGCAGCCGCGTGTCCTCCCAAACATACGAGACCCCAAGCCCTTTGCAAAGCTCTCAGACTGCATGCCCTCTATACGTTACAACTGCGTCTGCATCAAGCACAACTTTGGTCTCCCTCATCTTGTTTCATCGTCAGCCTGGCACCGGCACCTTGACCAAGCCGGTTCTGAAGAAGAGCGTCAACGTATTCGTGAAGCCAAGTACCAAGGTCTATCTCAACCATCTAGAGATACTGGACCACCAAGACAGGCTCGCCCTAAGCGAGGCCGTCAGCAGGTAAGTTGTTCTTCGTTTTAATCCACTGTGACTCATTTATTCCAGTCTCCACACCATCGCCGCTCTCCTCCACCCCCTTCAGCTCGAGATCCATCTCCATTACCTCCTCCAGACCCTCCTAATTTCCCTCCACCACCCCCGGATGATTCTCATTCTCCGCCGCCGCCTCTCCCACATCCTTTTTCACCGTCCTTAGATCCCCCCGCTTTATCTCTGGAATCTCCACATCGCTGGAGGATCAATTATCAGCGTAGACAGTCCCCTATTATCAACATCGAAACCCTCTGTCGTAATGCTACATTTGCACCAATGGTAGAATCCCTCCATTTTATTCAAATGCTCCGCAACGCCTCTACTGCCGAGTCTTTCTCCATGCTTCACCCAGATGCCTTACTCCGGCTTCGTGATCCACCTCACACCCTGCTTGTTGTCGATGACCTTGGTCTCCGCTCCAGTCTCTCTGTTTACCTCGCGCTTGAGCATGCTTCTCAGGACGCCTATGCTCGCATTGCTCGTTTGTTCAAGCAAAACTTTCCAGCTGTCGACAACTTCTTATCCTTCCATGCCGTTGAGAAAACTATCCGGATGTATACCGGCGTTGAACCGCTCACGCATAACATGTGTCCCAACACATGCACCGCATTTACAGGCCCATTTGCTTCTCTTGATGAATGTCCTGAATGCGGCAAGTCTAGGTGGAAGGAGGAGAGTCTCCAGGGCTCAAATGACCAGGACAGGGTTCCTGCGCAACAATTTACAACCATTCCGCTTGGTCCTCAGCTCCAGGCTCGTTTTCGCCATCCAGAGAGTGCTAAAGACATGCGCTATCTCTGGGATCGTGCCCGAGCTATTCTAGACGACCTTGAACAGGGTAGCGGCACGACTGTTCCAATTCTCGATGATATCGTAGCCGGGTGGGACTTCCTTGGCGCTGTGCTGAATGGCGATATCAAGGAGAACGATATTGTAGTCATGATCTCCCTTGATGGTGCGCAGCTATATAGTAGCAAACAATCTGACTGTTGGATGTATATCTGGGTTCTGTTGAATCTTTCTCCAGATAAGCGGTATCGCAAGCTCAATGTGCTCCCTGGTGGATTCATCCCTGGGCCCAACAAACCCAAGAATCTCGACTCGTTTCTATTCCCTGGTATGTCACATTTCCCATATCTTTAACTTTAAACTCGTTGGCTTACTTTGTCTCAGGCTTGTATCATCTCGCCGCTTTACAACGAGAGGGCTTGATGATATGGAATTCGCTCACCAATACTTCATACGCCTCCCGTCCCTATCTCCTCTTCACCACCGCTGACGGTCCTGGATTGGTTTACTGGGATGGGATGGTTGGCCATAGCGGAAAGAATGGCTGCCGCCTTTATTGCGGTGTTCTGGGACGCCGAAAAGAAGGCGGCAAACACTATTATCCCGCACTCTTATGTCCTCGCGATCGTGTGGTTCTTGGTAGTGATCATCCGGATATCGACGTCTTCAACCTGCCCCCAGGTGGTTCCGCTGGCTACACAGATAATCTTGCAAAAATCGTCACTGTTCGTAATCCCACCCAATGGGAGAAGACAAGGACTGAGACAGGCCTGACAAAGCCCCCGTTGATCCTAGGCCTTCTGCCCTCTCATTCCCTCGGCATCCCCTTGTCCATGACTACGGACATAATGCATCTCGCTGGTAATCTCTCGGATCTTCTCCTTTCCCTGTGGCGAGGTACTATCGATCTCGATCCTATGGATGACAAAACGACTTGGGATTGGGCTGTACTCCGTGACAGTGACGTCTGGACTACTCATGGCAAGGATGTTGAGGACGTCGGATATCATCTTCCTGGTTCCTTTGATCGCAAACCTCGCAATATCGCTGAAAAGATCAACTCGCAATACAAGACCTGGGAATTCCAACTCTACACGTTCGGTATCGCACCCATTCTTCTGTACAAGATCCTTCCCCCACGATATTGGTCCCATTATTGCAAGCTGGTTCGCGGTTTCCAGATGATGTGCCAGCACTCGCTGACGGCCAAGCAATTAAAGGACGCGCAAACCCTCCTCTGCATGTGGGAACATGAGTTTGAACTTATTTACTACCAGCTTAAGGAATGTCGCATCCACTTTGTTCGTCCGGCAGTTCATCAAGTCACGCATTTAGTTCCCGAAGCTATCCAGAAAGGACCTCCAATATGCTACGCACAATGGACGATGGAGCGCACGATTGGGAATCTGGGACAGCAAATTCGCCAGCCATCAAAACCCTTCGCCAACCTCGCACAAGAGGGCGTACGGCGTTGTCAAGTCAACGCTCTTATCTCGCTTATTCCTGAGCTCGATGACCCCCCTAGGTTACTCCCTCGTGGCGCAGTAGACCTTGGTGGGGGGTACGTACTTTGTTGCAAGCGTACCAGACATCCTATCTCCCCTGATCAAGAATTATCCCAACTGATCCAACAATTTCCCGGGAGAGATCAAGCGGTCCCTTGCATCATCAAATGGGCCCGACTGCGCCTGCCAAATGGTCAAATTGCTCGATCACTATGGAAGGAAGGTGATCATCTGGGACAGCAATTGCGCATCTCGCGTAATGTCAAAGTAAGTCCTTTGTAAAATCAAGTTTTCATTGGAATTGAGTTTTATTGACAGCTTCTCCTTCAAGGATCGTTTCGCGTCGCTGAAGTACAATACTACGCTCAGATACCTACAGAAAATGGAGAGAACTGGCAGTTCCAGACTGTCGCTGTACTCAAACTTTTCTCGCCCCCTGATGTTGAACTCCTCAAGCAATCGTCACAAGTACTTGCCGCCTCGACTCTTCTTGATCAACTCACCATTGTTGACGTGAAATCCATTCAGAGTGTCGTCGCTATGATTCCCCGCAAACTTGTGTTGCCATCACACGGTGAAGAAATGGTGGATTGTTTTTGCATGGTCGAGAAACCTGGTTTGGATGTTGCTGATCTCGGTGTCCCTTACTCACTCGATCAAGAGGATGACAACGACGGGGATAGTCTAGAGTAGTACCTCTACTATTACAGTAATGAAATTGCAGTGGGGCCGTGCCCATCTCTTGTCGGCTATTTCCGCATCGGAGTCCTTTCCCCATTGAAACTCTCCCCTGTCCCAAAGGCGCGCTTCTGTCGACTCCCTGATTTTCCATTGTCTCCGTCAACATAATGGACTATGAAACATTTGGTATCCCCAGCAACATGCCTTCTGAGAACAGAAATACACTTGGACTCAGTTTCGAGGGGACCTCTGATAATCAGGCCCAGGCTCGACATGTCTTCCCCCAACAACCCAACTATATGGGGTTCGGAACATCCCAGGTGCGCTCCTTGTCTACATCTACGCGTAACTGAGGTTTTTTTATTGGGCTAGCATGCATATATGCACGAGATCCCACAGATAAAGGCTCTCCAAGAGCGCTGTACTATTTTAGAGCGGCAGCTGCTTCAGCGCACCATTGAACGCGACACAGTCCAGTAAGTAATTTATTTACTTAACCATGTTGTGGAGAAGCTACCGATTGCATATCCCTAGAGGGCTTCTTGACAAACTCACGGAAGCGGTTAAAGAGGGCAAGATACCTGAAGCTGACTCACGCATAGGATACCAGAACAACGATAAGATCCGATTTTGGACCCACGACAGTTTTAATCGGTACATTAAATCGCCTGAGGGACTTTCAAAAAAAGAGGGCGCTGCTTCGGTTACCTTCCTGGAGGACGAGAACGGAGTAAGCCATACAAGAGTAGCGATCAGATCTTTGCAAAAGGATCTGAAGACAGTTTTCCGGGACCTCGTGATCAAGGGAATCGCACCAAAATCCTGGGGTAAAGCATCTGCATCTGCGAAAACTATCGTTAGGGATCACATGGAGCGCAACTGGCCATCGCTTCGCCTTGCCGAGAATGGTTGGAAGCTCGAACACTTAGCATCTCTGGACTACCCCGGTTGGGTGCGAACAAACCTCAATGAGAACGGTAGGCTGATGTGCAAGGATGAAGACTCTGAGTCTGGACCTAGTCGTAAGCGAAAAGCAGGGGCTGGTAAGTCTGAGCAGATAGACAAGAAATTCAAAGGTGCGTCTTCTTGCCCCGTTTTACGAGTACTATTAGTATATTACTGATTGGACATAGTTGACGGTTCAGATACACCCTCGAGTGTCGAGGGTGTGGGCGACGAGCTAGAAGAACTGTACAGGATCTCCCCAGAGCCACCCAAACCAGTCGTCTCACCTTTCGCCTCACTCCCAGCACCACCGTCTAGCCCGCCCTCAACCCAACCCAGCAATGCTTCCAATCCGACCAATCCAAGCATCGCCACCTCGGAGCCAGCAACCTCGGAGCCTACAACTTTATCACCAGCACCTTCGGAGGAACCTGCGAAGGAGACATCTAACTCTCCCCTCACTTCGTCAGATTCCCTTGCACCCATTCAAACACAGACCGAGTCTGAAGAGGGTGTGAGTACAGCCGCCGATGAACCAGCAGCAAACCAGGTAACTGTGGATCCACTGTAAGTCAGGATTTCCTTGTTGGCTTTCTCAATGCTCTGATATTGTGGGATAGTGGGATATTGTCACGTTCTGGCCTCAAGATCAAGCTCCCGGCACTCCCCCCTCCTGCAAGAGCTGAAGAAGTCGCAAAGTCAGGCGATGCAAGCGCAAAACCCAAACGGAAGATGCGACCACCCAAATCACATACTGGATAGTAAGTCCAGTCTTTCGCTCAACAGTAATACCGAACCAACTATCCCTTCTAGCGCTCTCTGTGCCTGGCGCTGGCTGACTCAAATAAATACAAAGGGAACAAGTGAAGAATTCCAGGTCTATTGGAAGACTCATCTCAACGATTCGCAACGAGAAGTATTTTCGCCACTGGCTCAGTAAACAGTACATTGATACTGACAATACATTTGTAGGCTTACAACGCCGAAGCAAAGGCACTTGCTGTAAGTAATGAGCGCATCGATAGAACTGTGCTAACGAATTACTAGGGCACATGGAACAAGGATACCTACCATGGCGAACTGCATTAGATACCGATCAATATACCACACCTGCATCATATCGCACGCATCATATCGCATCACAATCGTATCATATCGCATCGCATCGCATTGATCCTTCGAGCTTCGCCGCTCTCTTTATTGCTCAATTCACGCATCAAACATTCGCTCTCAAGTTCTGTTGTACCACATTCAAATTCTCGCATCCAGTTCTCGCAAGGTCTTGTTCCCGATTAGCTCTACATCCCTTTTTTTGGTGTCGGATGGCTTGTAGCTCGTGTCGTAGGTGTGCCGGCTGGTATCGGGCCGTGCAAAGTAGGGTTTAGTCAGCATATGATTAAATAATCAATAATATCATGAGATCGCATAATGGCGCAGATTAGAACCGAAGCGGAGTGGCATGATAGCCGCAGAGGAATACATGCGAATTACTGCGATTGCATTGGGACACAGTAAGAACTTATGCGAGCTGATGCGACAGTATGATTTGGCTTTAAAAACATGGACTACCATTGGGGCGCATACCATAGCATGCAAAACTCTCCCACTTTATCAGTAAACTATGCGTCAAATAGATACCACATGTAAACATGCAACAACATGAGTTCGCATTATCTCGCATGACCAGTTTTCACTGGGGGTGATTCATCAAAGGGCCAAGTGCCACCGATGAACACCGCGATGGGAAATGCACCGGCTGAGCGGTCTCACAGCAACTCCTTATAGTCTACTCAGTTTATTCTAGCGCAATCGTCGCACAAGGACGATATCTGGATATATACAAATGCCATCCGCTTGATATCGGACATCGGTTCGGAGCAATGATAGGCTCCTCACTAAAACAAACATGCGGATACTTCTCTTCTTTTTACCGTGCATTTTTAACGCTAGACTTCCCCCGTTACACTAATGGGGATAATCGCCATCATCTCGCAGCACATCTCCGCATCTGATCGCCAGCACATAATGTCTCCGGGACATCCAGAACATTCGGTGGGAGTCGGCAACGAGATATCAAGAATTAATTTTCTCCGTCACGACATGACAAAAAAAGGAACAAGATATCGAGGCGATGGGAACCGCGGAATGAATGGTGACGCATTGTAACAGCTAACTAGACTGTAGCCGCCTTTTGGTCGATAAAACGACTGGCGAGGATAGATGACTAGTGAGTCCAACGATGACGACTCAACTGGGTATCGAACAGGAAACAAGAGCCCCCTATATAGCGACAGATACATTCAATCCTCGCGCCGCTGGCTAATAGAACCCATAGGAAGGGTGAACCAACTCTCCTCCTTGACAAGCAGGTCACTGAGACCACAATAGTATGCGACCCAGGCCGTTATGATGCCAAACCAACCACCAGCCTTGGTCAACGAGGCTGAATTATTCCATGAACCGACCGCAAGGATAGCAAACGTGATCGAGAGGAACAGGAACAGTGACATCAAGGCAATGTTACGACGGAGGGAACCGATGCTAGCGAACCGTGTCAGTGCAACATTTGCAGATGGCATCGGCGGACTCACAGGAACATGAAGGTCAGGACAAACCAAGTGATCAGGTAAATGCCAAGCGCTTGGGACAACTCATCCGCAGAGGTGTACGCCGTGAGGACACCGCTCCCAGGAATCAAAATAGTGGCGTACGACATCCAGAAAGCTCCATAAGAAGTGAAGGCTACCGTGGCCGTTAGTCCAATCATATCAAATGCGGCTTGATCGGAAGAGTGGAGCAACCCTCCGATAGAGGGTACCACATGAAAAGCTCCGAAACGCTAAAGGCGAAGACACACCTGTTGCTCCAAAAATGTTACCACGGGGGAACTCCCACATTCCCGCCATGAATTGGGCCAGGCCACCAGAGAAGCAGGCCATGCCAACGACAACGTTGGGGGTATGGATATGCCTTGCATTCACATTGTACAGCGAGAGAATGAATGTAGTGGATGCGAACGAGAACAGACCACTAAAGCGGGGTAAGCACTGCAATGCGCCGAGCGGGACACGACGTACAGGGAGCCGGGGTTGGCGATCTTGACTGGTCGCGACACAACGTTGGGTGTGTGGTTGTAATTGGGGATGAACTGGGCCTGAGAAGTCTGGGAGGGTCGTCCTTTCTCAGCGTCAGACATGATGGTGGTACCGGCGGGCGACGAGGATATACGAAGAAGAAGATAAAGAGACAAAGGTTGGGGGCAGCGAGGATGGGACAATGTGCCCTTTTTATTCGCTCTAGCATAACTGCTGCCGAAAAGAACAACGGGGCAAATAAATGCTGACATACAGCAATCCAATATTTGGAGCGAACGCCCCAAAAGCTCATTTATTTAGGTAACGAATACGAAACCTCCTGGCATGGACCCAACCTTGTACGAGGCGGGGACAACTCAGTCAGTCGAAGATCCATCAGCGCTGCTGGGTGGGCACCGCGACGGATTGCCAGCTGTTCAATTGTGGAATAGGCTTGCCTAGCCTCCATGCTTTGCTCCCGAGAATGCATCCGACGTGCTCCACCGAAGAAACAGGCACGAGTCGACGGTTGACTTGTCAGACTCATCAGGAAATTCAAAACGACCTCAGAATGGGCCCGCCCGTTTTCTTTTGGACTGTAAGACCACCCTGAAATTTCCTTTTTTTGCTCGTCCTCATCCAATCACAACATTCGAATGGCTGGCGTTAGAGTCGTCAAGCGATAACGTTACACAGCTGCTTTTCAGATGGACTGTCAGCCATCGCCGCGGAGCCTTGTCCATTCCTTAACCGTTCACGACAGCTCGGCTATCCTGCGTGCTGGAACACGCACACCTCTTCTTTGCGTACTGGGCGCACGGTCTCCGTAAAGCCCGGTTCGGCTAGAGTACCACTTATCCTTTTTTGTCAATCGACCTCGTTGACTTGGCCAAGTAGACACTCGAGAACGGTCGTGCCACCGTGGCAACGGATCATATCGCGTGTGCCATTCGCTCGCGCTTTCACTCAGCCCTGCACGTCGTGCGTGGAAAAGCATCACTTGCTCCAGTAGCCAATTGTCATACCCGTCGTAGCGAGCGTGGGAGCTGGAGCCAAGTGTTTCACATCCACCCCGCGAGCAGACCTTGCCAGGCTTTCTTCTCTGACCTGCTGGGGCCTTTGGTGTCGGATGTATAGCACACACTGCGCCGATTTATGGGGATTCATCTGCGTCGGCCACAAAACTTTTCCCGCCTCTGGACAGTTTTGCCATATCATTTCCCTTGCCACTCATACCCTGCCTGCACTACGGCATGAGTCGTATGCTGCACGCATCAGCACTGCATCCATTCGTTCCCCCGCCCGTGTCATGTGACGTCATGACATGTTGGCCCCCCTCACGACCAACCCCACTGCCAGCTGTCCCTACTTTCCACACGCCTACGTACACCCGAGGCGATTTCCGGATAGATCCTTCTACGCGCTTTAACATGGCGACATCCATGTCATCCATGTCTACCGTCTCGCACTCTTATTGCGGAGCTGTCCTTCGTCTGTTTCTATGATGCTTGGAGAACACAAACTCCTTCAAACGTGGTCCAGGCAGCTTTTCCATGCCCCAACTTATAGCCCCGATCACACGACGAGACGCGAGGACAAACCTAGGTGAGCAGCGGGACAGGTAGATGTACGTTCAGACACTTTCTCTTACAACTCTTGACTGAACTTTTGGTCTCGTATGGCAGCGTCAGACGTCGGTCTTGCACCATTCCCAATCATCTGCATAGATGAATTTTATGACGAGATCGGAATCGGCCAGTCGAAACAGTCGGGGTGCGATCGGGTCCAAGTTCTCGATCTAAAACGCAATTTTTTTTTTAGTGAGACCGTGATGGTAGGACGTCACTGGCTTGAATCCAGGTCGCTTCGTGTAACCACTGGTGTTATGGCTGTGCTTCGATCGTCGGCTCAATAGCGGCGACGATGAATGGCATCCACTAGTGCCCACACGAGGAACAATAGATCGCATGGAAGGGGCTTCAAATATCTCCGTCGCAGCAAGGAACGGGGGTGACATGAAAATATGGTATGAGCGTTATCAGGGGGGAAAAACGGGGGGAACCCTGTGTTATGGCATACGGAGTCCGAGGCCCCCGGTCCGGTCTGGATCCACTCGTCTCACGCCTCCTGGCGCTCCTCGTCCGGGCGGTAACCCCTGTCGTTCTCTTCTCCAAAAAAAGCTGATTAGCGGGGGTGCCTTGGAGATACGAACCAAAAGTCAGAAGCGGCCTGTCCAACCTCACCCGAGCCTTGGTACGTACGCCCCCAACAGATTGCACTGATGGGCGTGGGCAGCAGCCTGGTCGCCTTTGGTCGATATGACGTGTCCGAGGCACTGCTTGTGCACTTTATTAATGTCTCCCTGATAGGTGTTCCACCTCCGATGGTTACGTCACGATACCACATTCGCGACGAGGATTGTCTCACGCCCGCTGGAGCCCTGATCATATCTATTAACTGTCCATGGATACGGCCCGGCCCGGTGACGGTGATGAAGCTCCTAACCGCCCGTTCGTTACGACAGCCGCCAGACCCAAAAAAGAGGCTGGTTCTGGAACCTGCTACAGAACCTTATGATGACGCCCTACACATTGCCCATCGAATCTTGGCATGTCGTACTCATCGTGGTAACATGATCCGAGGACTGTGTGTGTGTCCAGCATGTGTCACGGTTCCCCGCCAGTGGCTGGTACAATTAATTGCACCATTCTCGGCAATCAGTTGGTTTCGAGACTCTTCAGAAGTTCTGTCGGTTAACTGGTTTTACTGATAGGTATAAGCTACTAGATCTGAAAAGCAGCTGTGTAACGTTATCGCTTGACGACTCTAACGCCAGCCATTCGAAGGTTGTGATTGGATGAGGACGAGCAAAAAAAGGAAACTTCAGGGTGGTCTTACACTAGTCCAAAAGAAAACGGGCGGAGCCCATCCTGAGGTCGTTTTGAATTTCCTGATAGGCTACTGGTGCTAGCGCCAATCTGCGAAGCAGCAAAATAACGTGAGTGCCGATGGAGGACGTTTGAGCATTCTGATTGGTCGACATAGGACCAAGCGGAGCAAACTTGTCTGAATGGGGATACCTTCCCCCCTCAAAAAAGGCTCAAGCCATTCCAAGGTCGGTCGTTTTCAGGAAGCCGATCGGCGCCGACCCCTAAGACTAGTACATGCATAAACCACCTGCCTTCCGTACGTTACGATATCTGACAAATCGGTAAGACATCCCCCCGCTCTTCATCCGAGTACTACAACAAATCAGGCATACGCTGCGGGAATAAATCTGCACAACAATGATCCGTCTTCCTTATAGAGTGATATCTACATATAAATACAGGGTGCAGGGTTTTGATGAACGAGAGCTTCTAACCGAAGAGGAGATGGAGGGTGTATGCCGTCAATGCGGTCATCGTGATGAACATCAGAAAATACTGTGGAATGAGGAACACCGATAGATGTTGGGCGCTGCCCGTTCCCGAATGCACTTGCGTCAACACGATCTGCCGAAAGGAAAAAAAGTGTGTTGGACATCATGATAGGGGCCTATTCACTGACTCAATCGCCTACCTGAGTAGTTGCCGTTGGTAAACAGGAGACCAACCTGCCGCCATCACGATCAGTGCGAACGATGAAGCATGTGGGAAGATGACGTACATGCATACGAAGCGAAGAACCTTGTCGTCGGCGTCTAGTAACCCCCCTCGCGTTAATCCTTGAACGATGAGTACGCCAAAGATTGGCATGACGACCATCCGCCCAATAGCCAACGCCGCCACAGCTCCAAGTGGAAAAGAACGTAGACGCCCATCGGGAACTTCCAGTCTTGCAAACGCCGAGCCAAGCGTCATTAGTCCTAATGGAACTGAAGCATTCCCGATAAACGTCGCCGTGTTTAATATGATGGCAAGCGGGGGTTGACCATCCGGTGCAAGTGGCATGTTTACCCCAGGCACATCGGAGACAAACAGCGCTTTGAGAACAGGCACGAGAGAGATGGTAAACGCCGAGAAGATGGACACAGCACAAGGCGTAATAAGCGATTGACCAAAGGCGGATGCAAGTCGAGCGAGACGGTGGCGTGAGGGGACAGCAGGTTCGCCGTTCGTCTCGACTGACTCGGGAGTGTGTCGAGCAACCGTCGTATCCGGCGAAGTAGCGTGACTGTGTGAGTCAAGGGACGGAACGGACGGCTCCGACGGTCGATCTGTTGGGGCTGCTGCCTTCTCGTGATCGTAGTTGCCGTTCTCGGCTTGGGGTCTTCTCAGATGGAAAAGGTCCCCAAGTGGGACGACAGCGCGCTTGATCGTCACGCCTAGATACTTTTGTCCGGCCTTCAGTTGCGCTTTCACGGTCTCGTCGATAACGTCTGGGCCCTGAAAGTCCATGGCTACCCATTTGGAACCCCCGAGTGGAAAGAGCGTGACCTTGCGGATAACGATCAGTCATGCAGAATATGAGGAAACTTGATGCAAACGTACAAAGAATATGAGTATGAAGACGGATATGTAGGCGATCGCCAAATTTTGATCCGATGTACCGTTGAATGGAGCAGCGGCTGTGAGGCTCAACAAGATTGATGTTGCTACTCATGTCAAGTCGCATGATCAGGGGGATGTACGTGCAACTCACGGATGTCACCAATATTGGCCCATCCACCAGCCACGAGGATTCCATACCGAAAGCGGTGTGGGACCCAAAATACTTGTTTGATGGTGCACGATATCATGATTCCGATTGCTTTGTATAATAGTGCGACCAAGATGAGGGGTCCTGAGGAGAATCACGCTGGGTGTTGCTGTGATTTGGAAATAGAGATTTATCGCTCTCTTACCAAATGCATGGACATTGGAAGAACTAAATGCAGGAACGATCCTGGAGAATAGGAGACTCGGAAACGTAATATTCTTTGCCATTGAGCGCTCTCATTTGATGTGTCTTTTCCAGTAGCGCCACTCACTAGCAAGATGTACCCGATCCCACGAGCTACCACAGCGGTTAGAAGTCCCGCTTTGGTGATGGTAAAGCCGGTTGCGGCACATAGGAACCTGTTTCACGGAATATCATCAGCCAGATTGCGAGAGAGAGAAGAGCGGCGGATCGGCTGAGCTCACAGGCGGATGAGCGGTTGAAAGGACACCCAGATAAGATCGCTGATAGTGACCATGGATGTCGAAGATCAGGAGGCCTTGGGTCTAGCGCGAGTGGGCCCAGGAATTTAAATACTGCTGCCAGAGGCTCACGGCATTGTCCATTCATGTGCCCGACTGACCTTGGCGCGCCGATGAAAATGGCGAGCGGGGACCCTTCATCAGTTGTGTAGCATCACCACGTAACAACTTTTTTGAAGAGTCATTAGGCAAGATCTGTGACAGCTCTGATTGAGTTGAATACTTTGCAGATAAGGGAATTACCAGATATTTTTACCATAACAGTAGACCTCTCCGTCGGACAGGTATTTGCGATGGACTTTGAGTCCGATAGATGTCCGAACGGTAGTGGTAGCGCCTCGTGGCCATGTTGACCCTAGCGGCCCATGGAAGTTGAATCGATTGCTGATGAGAAAAAAAAAAAAACTGGACGTGGCCAATATCCCAGGCCTGGGCGTGGTCCAGGATGGTTATCGACAGTAGCAATCGAACATCAACCTGTGACAATTAAAAATTAGTAATCTTTCTAGCCATCACACGTACCCCGCATCGGTTTGCTATGAACAACGATGCTGTGCCCAACCGAGTCCTGAGTAATTACGGGGTGTGCCTGAGTCTTCACTGGTTTGGAAGTTTGAGTCGGAGTTAGCGCGGGAAAGCAAGTGTGTCGGAACCTTAGTTCGGATTATTATCTTATCACTTTCCTCAGCGGCTTATCAGCGTGTGTTGTTTGCTACTAACAAGTTAACATACAGTACGAGGTGTGACTTATAGAGAAAAATTGGAGGTGGGATCTTGTACTATAATCTGTCTCACTATATCAGCAAATTTCTTTGTGGTTCAGGCGTTGGATGTATGTCGATCGAGACAATATTTTGAAGTGTAACACACGGTGTCGACTGCCGACTTTCTGGTGACCGGCAGTGCAGCCAAGTCAGCCAACAAATGAATCAGGTGACGAGCACAGCATTTAACCTGCATCTCCAAGTATGCTTCCAGTGAAGTCGATCATTTATGACCATCAGTAAGCAACTCTTTTTGTGCCAAGGAACAACATAATTATATATGACAAGACATGACTAGTTACTCTACTTGTCTTGCCTTCTTTTTCACCTGACTAGCACGTGAATTACCTGAATTCTTCCTTTTAAGGGCATTGTGTAGGGTCTGCAGATGGATGTTGGACTTCTGCAACTGCTCCTTAGTTTCACGGTATGCATCCAATGCCTTCTGATGTATATCATCCAGGAGTGTGTCAGGGAGTTCAATAATAGGGAATGACTTCTCAGCCTCCTCATAGGAGATTTGCAGAGAATCGGCAAAGTTAAAAACAGGTATGCATTGATCTTTGTATAACACCGAAAGATGATGGTGGGTGTCCCAGTAAATGTGAGGAAAGTCAAAGAAGTCACGGCATGAAATCTGATTAATGGATGGAGGGAATGTGTAGTTGAAATGTTCCAACTGTGCATCGAGGTCTTCAGGGGGTGACTTCTCGTCGGTGTGGTATAATAGAATCCACACAGCAACCCACCATTGGGATTCGAGGTCATGGAGATAATTCATGTGAAACAGAGGTCATGAGAAGGGTTTGATTGGCTGTCCTTTCGGCCTGAAGAGGTATGACTGAGACTCCACCTTGAGAGCCATGAAATGCATCGTTCCCTACCAATAGTGAGGGTACGTTGATATAGGGAGATTCAACAATGCCTCACCGTTCGAACATCGTGTGAGGTGTTGAAGTCGACTTTCTTTGCATATTCGAAATCTGACAACTTGCCGATATAGCAACCATCCTCTTTGACCCATAATATGTTGGTGACACTGAAATCACGGTGCACCCAACCAGCCTTATGCAAATAATACAGGGCTGTTCATCGCATAAATCATGAGTAAATCAAACAAATCAAACAACTTACCTTTTTGTACATCAGATAAGCACGAAAAACTGTCGGCCAGAACATTTATACACTCGAGAGATCTTCCAACATCCTTGAAAACAGTCCGAGTGTGCATCTTGCACGGGACTGTATCATTTTGACAAGGTACACGTTGCATGCCGGCTGGTTGAATGTCAATGTCTGGTATATGTCCTACACTGGGCATATAATGTTCTGTAGGAAGGCAGCAGGCCTTGATGGACATCCACTTCACATCTGCTTCGTTCTCTAGAGTGAGTGTTGTGTCAGGATTTCCAGAAATGACAACATCTTCGCAAACCAGGATTTTAATGAAATATTTCTCTGCCTTGGATGCCTCCCCAAACTTGGCCTGAATGTCCTTCAAAATATTGTTCAGAATGGTGCCCTCAGACTCATGGCCCTTGTCTTGCCAGGAATCCTTTATCGCGACTTCATTCCCATCCTTATCCTGAGCTAAATATACCCGAGTGCCAGGCCCGATCATGTTATCTGCACCATACATAGCAAGAGGACGCTTCGTGGTATAAGGCTGTCCGCCAATCATGAACTTGTATGTTTTATCATTGATGCACTCGACAGTGGGATCCCACCCGAGGTCCATCTTCCACTTCCTCCCGATCAAGTAAAAGAGAGAGATTACTTGGTCGATTTCCTAGATGGTCGTAATCAGAACTAAAAGCTACCACATGTCGCAATTAAACACCATACTTGAATGAAGTCAACTGGCTCTGAGACGGCAAGGAATGCACGGTTGCTATAACAGATTCTCATATTCATATCCTCGACTGTGATCCCAAGAGTGAACCGACGAAGCAGATCCTCACGCATGATGTTGTGAAAGTTCCATATCGTATGTCTTTTGTTCTGTAATGGGGGTTGTCAATCCTGGCTTAAACAAAAGAATCATGACATACATCGTACTCAGTTTCACCATCATCTTTGAACTTGTCAAACTCGAAGGGAATAGCAATCTCATACCATTGTCTCTCATTGGTGCCAGGAGGCCCAAGTACGATGCACGCATCCGGGGGAGGCATGTCTCCACACATCAAGGGGGCTGCAGATGGTTGCGCAAGAAAGGAGAATGGGCAGTTGAGCACTTGCCCCAAGATGGTCAAGATCATATTACCAAGTGGTTCATAAGTGTCAGCTTCCGAGAGGCCCGATTTGGACAGCAGCATAGACTGGACTGCTGACAAAACACCTTCTTCCATCAACTTGTTGCATATTTGCGATGTTTCATGTGGTTCAGGTGGAGAACCAAGTGCTGAACAAACAAGGGTGGCATAGGGGACCTGAAGATGCATTATATGGCGCTGGAGGACTACTACTACACCGAGGCCCCCTGTGCCATGATCACTTTGTGAGGTCGAGGTCGAGTGCAAGACTGGCACCGTATCTGGACAAAGGGACGGCGATTTCGTTTGCGGAGTGGTAGGGGCACCACTAGCACTGGCCATCGCAAATCTGACAGTCGAAGCAATGGCAAGATATGATTCAGAAAGAGAGCTACAGGCTGCCAGAGTGTAAGACTCCTGACAAAAAATTTACAGTCACGGGATTACGTGATGTGAGTTGTGGATCTCCTGAAATTCTGGTATTGTTGGTCCCCATAAGATACATAAGTTGAAAGCTCACATCTGGGCCTTCGGCTCACATGGGAGTACAATATTTCTCGCTGTCAGTACCCTTGGTGCCTGCACTTGCATTTGTTAATAGGAGGTGAATGCTTGCCATCAGCATGGGTGAGCACTCAGTGGTCACGTGTACTCGATCAGGAAGTTCGCATGTAGAAGCGTGGTGATTTCCATCAGTTATAAACCCGATGTCTATCTGTCGTTTGGAACCACCATCTCCTCAGCCATTAGTCATACTCCACTCGCCTTCCAGCTTTCTTAGCCTTTCCACAAATGAGGGCTTTCATAAAAGAATGGATCGGATGCATCCGATCACACATTGGTAGCAGAGCCTTATCTCCACAGCCTGCCCAGCATTCCGAAGAAGGCGCATCCCCTGGAGACTTGAACATCATGCCGATCAAAAACAGATCCACCAGGTCTCTCCCTGTCAAGACAGAACGCAGGTTTGGATTCGCAGGACGAACGGGCTGCAGGCCTCATCCCCTGAGAGCAACAATCTGACGACTCGTGTGCTGCTGGTCTGCAGACAGAACCTCTGGATGTTTCCCGCTTCTTGCAGGACATTGACATGGACCCTATGGCGAAATTTGGACAGTTTAGGATTCTTCTGGTTGGCGGGGCAGATGCTAGCAAGACGATGATCGTGGGGGCAAAGGTATGGTTGAACAAGCTGGAATGTGTTGGGTGCGCATGCAGTTGACGCGTGATCAGGTTCATTTTGTCACTGAGGGCACCAGGGAGGTGAGTACTGAGCTATTTTCATTTTTTATTTTTTAAATCCATTTTCGTCCGTTTGGGGTGTCATTACCACTCTAAGTCTTGGGGCTCACTCTCTGCCTGACAAGTACTCCGATAGGTACCCCGATGTGATGTTGCTCCCCATCTATCCGCCGTGCTCACGAGCCGTTTGAGATGCCCAGGGTTTTTCAGTGACCTATTGTGTCTACAGCATGGTTTGGGGTGTCAGTGCTAAAGTAGCTGTTTGGGTAGACACCCTTGTGCTCACCTCTTTTCCTCTTGTGCAACTATTAGTCTCTGTTTCTGCATCGTGCTCGTTCTCTTTCATCACTCTTCAGCATCATATCTTTCTTGTTTCTTACCACTGCGTGTTTGTGACCATGTTACCTACTCATCCAATGTGCTCTATACATACTTTTAGCCTGTCCTTAATGGATTTCGAATTGGTACAATCCTGGTTGGCGGTACGTGGCATGTCGTCTGGTAGTGCACAAATGTGGGTACCATTTACCCAGTCCCTGATGATCATTGCTTGCATTGCTGGCTCAAAGACATGTCAGTGTGATGTCACAGGGAGTCTCCCCCATGCTTCAATACAACTGTGGTGCCTCCCCTCAAGGTCTCACGTGGTGTCGGGGAGAACAACACCCAATCTCTCATGCACCAGGGCCTCAGCCAACCACCTTACATAGGGGTACGTCGACAGCAGACTTGGCTGTGTTTGATTGTTTTCTCACTCATCTTATACCCTGGAAGTCAATAGCTCTCTTTTTGAACCATACCTTGCTGTCTCTCGAGCATCAGATTCACCATGGCCAGTGCTAGTGGTGTCCATACCACTCCGCAAATGAAATCACAGCCCCTTTGTCCAGATATGGTGCCAGTCCCAAGCCTGACATCACAGAGTGGTTATCATACGGGAGGCCTCAGTATGGGACGTCGAGCAGTTCTTCAGGATCTCAGAAGGTATCTCCAGGTCCCCTGTGCCACCCTCATTCGTTTGGCACTCGGTCCCCCACCCGAACCACATGAAATATCACAAATACGCAACAATTTGACAGAAGAAGGTGTTTTGTCAGTGATCCAGTCTATCCTGCCATCCAAATCAGGACTTCCCGAAGCCAAGGCTTATGAACCACTCGGTAGTATGATCTCGAGCATCTTGGGGCAAGTGCCCGACTGCCCATTCTCCTTTGTTGTGAAACCATCCTCCTCCTCAAGTTGCAGAAACACATCCCGCCCAGACGCATACATTGTACTTGGACCTCCTGGCAGCAATGAAAGACATTGGTTTGAGATTGCTATTCCTTTCGAGTTCAAAAAGGAAAACAATGGTGAAACTGAGAACGATGTATGTCATGATTCTCTTGTTTAAGCCAGGATTGACAATCCCCATCATAGAACAAGCTAAAGATGATATGGAGCCTTCACAACATCATGTGTGAGGACCCACTTCGCCAGTTCACTCTTGGAATCACAGTCGAGGATATGACTATGAGAATCTGGTATAGCAACTGTGCATTTCTTGCCATCTCAGAACCTGTCAACTTCATTCAGGTATGGCATTTAATTGTGTTAATGGTAGCTTTCAGTCCTGACTGCAATTATCTAGGAAATCAACCAAGTAATCTCTCTCTTTTACTTGATCGGGGGGAAGCGGAAGGTGGACCTCGGGTGGGATCCCACCATCGAGCACATCAATGATGAGACATACAAGTTCACGATTGGCGGACAGCCTTATACCACGAAGTGTCCACCTGCTACGTATGGTGCAAATAACATGGTCGGGCATGGCACCCGGGTATATTTAGCTCAGGATAAGGACAGGAATGAATTTGCGATAAAAGACTCGTGGTGATACTATGACCGCAACTCCAAAGGCACCATTCTGACCAAGATTTTTCATGACATTCGGACCAAGTTAAAGGAGGAGGCATCAAATGTGGAGAAATATTTCGTTAGAATCCTTGCTTGTGAAGATGTCGTCATCTTTGGAAATCCTGACAGAACACTCACCCTAGCAGACAAAGATGTGAGGTGGATGTCCATTGAGGCAACCCGCCTTTCTACATCATGTCATACATCCAGTGAAGGACATGTACCAGACTTTGGCATTTGAACAACTGTCATGCAACGTGTCCCTCGTCAGAGTGACACAGTCCCATGCAGGATACACACTCGGACTGTTTTCAAGGATATTGGAAGACCTCTCTGGGATATAAATCTTCTGGCTGACAGTTTTTCATGCTTATCTGATGTACAGAAAGGTAAGCAGTTTGATTTGTTTGATTTGTTTGTGATTTATGCAATGAACAGCCTTGTATTATTTGCATAAGGCTGGTTGGGTGCACCGCGATTTCAGTGTCAGCAATGTATTATGGGTCGAAGAAGATGGTTGCTACATCAGCAAGTTGTCAGATTTCGAATATGCAAAGAAAGTTGACTTCAACACCTCACATGATGTTCGAACGGTGAGGCATTGTTGAATCCCCCTGTACCAATGCACTCTCACTATTGGTAGGGAACAATGCATTTCATGGCTGTCAAGGTGGAATCTATGGAATGCGGGACGGTCGTGCCTCATTTGATACTAAATTTGGGCACCAACAGACGGTAGACACCAAACACTCCCATCCTAAGAAATCAAGATCGAAGCATTATCGTTTGTAATCAGCGCGAGGTGTGCTCGCGTGTGCCAACCTTTGAGTAAGCAAACCGTAGATCACGACATGTAGATAGTGTAAGGGAGAAATACGAGAATTGAGAATGAACCTGTTATTCAGCACGATCAAGAAAAACAAGAAAGCAAAACAAGAATTCTTCGATGGCTTCAAGCACATCCACTCGAGTCAGACTCTACATCAGACTCCTCAGACCTTCTGAAAGCATCTAAACTAAAACCAGGCCAAAGGCAAAATTTGTTGCAGTCGTGCTGCTTCTCAAAATGTGCTACCCCTGTCTCCACATTACCGTCTCCGAAGAGCACTTTGCCTTCACTCACATCGCTAACTTGCTGTCAGTTGTCATGGCAACCAAGGCATAATATGCCGACTTACGGGTGAGTTAGAATCTGAGGATCAGTCAGTAAAGGGGGACATCCTGCAGAACATGTTCAGCAATATGAATGCAGGTGTAGTAGTTCAGCTTACCTTGATAATCAGAGATGAAGACCAGGCCGCCTGTTTTGGTGTATTGTATGTGTTGTGTGAACGACAAGAATTTGGCAATTTCATCCACCGCCGGATCATCAAACTTGCGTGGACTGGCATCTCCGTTGTGAATAAATTTCACAAACTTGTTACTGGCAGTCGTAGGTATCAGCTCTTCAGCAAGATAGATAGCACTGAGCGCTCCTGTCTTTTGCTTCCCTGTGAAGGGTCCCACGTTGGGGTTAAGGCGCTCTGCAAAAGAAAGAAGCAGACCAGCGTCCACAAAGTGAAGTAAAGGGATTTTGAAGGGCGGAGCTCCATCAGCGCTGTCAATGGCACAATCAATGTAATCATAAGTAAGTTTGAGCAATGCCTTCACCCAGTACAAAATATTAGCCTTGTGATAGAGCCGATTTGCTTCCTCCCCAAGGCTGGGGCGCATGAATGGAGGGCCCGATTCGGCAGCTGTGCGACCTGTACTAATATAGGACCGCTTGATGACAATGGGTTCGTTAGGCACTGAACCGAGGCCTGTAGTACGTAGTGGTGATAGCATCAGATGCGCAGTTTGTGCAGTCTTAAAGGCCCCCACTCCAACGAGAGCTTCAGCTGAAAAATCAAGATGAACGCGCCCTGGCCAGGGATTTGATGATTCCCATTCGAAAGCAGATGTTACGCTCGATCCCGAAGGGTCGAAGCATGAACTCGACGTTTTTAAGAAACGAGGACAAGGGACGTTGCCTGCGACCAGCAGGGTCAAGGGGATCGTCCAGCAAACGGCCGACGAGGAGTCCTAGGTCGAGGGTTCTTGCCTAGCGGTCTGCTAGCAAGGAGACGAGGGTAAGAGCAAAGCGCTCAGTCGAGTGTTGAGTGAAGACACAGAGAAAGCAAGTATATTGCCGAGTAGGTCTAAGTTAAGTTCTACAAGTAGACCTACGAGGGTTTTTATAGTACATTGGAAAACAACAATGTAAGACGCGAACAATGAAGAAACAACAGAGATTGGTAAACGCATGAGTAAACCAACGAATGGCAAAAGGAACTCGATGACTGATGGAGGAACTACAAGTCCGATACGAGAGAATCGGACGAGGAGACTAATGTTCGATGACTAACGGTGGAAATGGGGCGGGGACAAAGGGAAAACAAGTGGACATGGAAATGAAACGTAACAGCAGACATGTTGCAGACAAGCTGAGCCAAATCAACAATTGGAATAGGGTGGAAATCAATCGGTTCAACCCTCTGCCTTTTGACTAGACGGAATATTAGTATTTACCCATGCTCCTGAGCAAGTGCACCTTACCATGCTCGAGATTGAAGTCCTTGGCTCCACCAGCCTTTAGCGCTTCTCTTAATTCATTCCGATCAGGAGAGGTGAATGTAACTGGTCGCTTTGATGATAGAGAGCATGTTGAAACACTCGCAACGCTCGAAGAACGCTGATGGTGGCGCTTGGAAGTTGTGAGGGGATAAGAAGGGATTGCCATGATAGGTGCTACCCGTGAAGGCTGCTCAGTAGCTATATCGTCCACATTCCGGTTCAATGTGCAGGGTGACTGGGAGTTAGCAGAGAATGGTGCATGGGGGAGTTTCGAGGATGTCGACACAGCATGACTATGACGGAGACGGCGAGCTCGAGGAGACCTAGTTGCCAATGAGCCCAGTGCACTGGTTGTCTGATCCTGCCCGCGGTCACGGTTTTCCTTGAATTTCTCAAACTCCAGCCATTGCTTCTCTGGTACAACGACATAAAGGTCAAAGCCCGCTGTCTTGAAAGACACTGGCATTTTCGAATTCTTTGCTTTACTTGCATGCAGGCATTGGTCATAAAAGTATGGTTGGGTTCCCTTGTATGACAAGAGGTTAACCCACTTTTTGTCTCGAACTACAAACTCATCGGGCTGCCACGGAAACTCTATATCGTGAGATCTAATTCATGGGACAATCTTCACCAGCGCAATGGACGTGAGTTCCTGTGCGGTGGACTGTGCATCAATATCGCTCTCTCCCTCACAGATAGACTAATACTCTTTATAAGTGAGTGTATCAGGTTGAGAAGTGATAACATGCACCCCAATGATGTTGGTGCAGGTATTTCTCCCTTTGGCACCACCCTCAAATACTGCCGTGATCTCCAACCAAATAGTTTCAGCAGTAGGCACACGGCGGGCAGCATTGGCCCAGTGAGCACGCTGACCCACATAATCCAAGTGTTGCCAACTATATCCTTTCGAACCTGGAGGAAGAGACGGAGAAGGGGTGTGAGAGGTAGATGGACCCCACACAGAAGGCACATGGACGTCAGGACCTTGTGCCAAGATCCCAGAGCGAGAGTGCCGAGTCACTTTTATATGAGGCAAAGAAGGTGGGGGCATGCTAGCACTGGAGGAAGGCACAGATTTGCTGATTGCAACCACAGGAGGTGGATTGACTGTCGAACGTGACTGAGCAGCGCTTACTGAGGCACGAATTGCCTTGGGATCAGGTAGGGCTATCAAAAATTAGTTTTAGGTAGCCGTAAGATTATAGAATTATAGATACAAACTTGCACTGTTATAATCTCCCTTGTCAGTTATTCAAATGGTGGTAGGCTTGTTCTTGTAGTACTCCAGGCAATTGGCGCATACAAATTTGTCAGGCTGACCAGGCTTGAAGCTGCAAATAAGATGGCCATCGCCAAAATCAAGAACGGTGGAGCATTTGCCACACGGTCGAGGGTCCTGAAGGTGTTCAGTAAGCTGGGCAATGAACTCTGGGGCACTCATGGGCAAACGAAATTGAGAGGACGGCAAGACGAGATATGGTACATAGTAGCCACTAAATATATATCAGTGATAGTGACGATCCAACTCGAAGTTGGAAGGAGTGCGCAAGGCATGGTTAGATACTTGTGACAACAGAACAAAAACAAAAGGCCACGGGATGGGATGAAGGTGGAGAAAGGAGGTGGGACGAAGGTGAAGAAAGGAGGTGGGAAGAAGGGGGTAGGGCAAACTTGAAGAAGGGGTGGAGTTAGGGTATAGTATGGGTGGAGTTAGGGTATAGTATGGGTGGGGGCAACACCGCAGGTAGCAGACATACGGGTATGGTAGATACAGCTCTGAGTATGTGAATGACTCACAGGATGAGGCTGTCAAAGCTGATTTCATGGAGGAGTGGTCATTGCCCACCATCACTCTAGGAAATATCTGAGCTCAGTGAAATTATACTGTAAAAACTGTATGAGCATACAATCGTGTTCCATATGGTCAGTGATGTCAATCACTGTTGAGTCGGCATCTCACTTTTACTTATAACTGCTTATTGCCCAATGCCTACATTCACTTTACTTGCGCTCTATTATTGCAAGTATCTACATACATTCTGTGTAGCTGTTGATGATGTTTGTATGGCATACCCCCATATCTGCCAGGTTAACGGGTATGGGTATGGTGTTGGCTAGCTGACCTGCGACATTACTGGTACTATACCCAGATAGGGTAAAGACAAGAAAGGGGGTGAGACGGACAAAGGAGGTGGGACGAGAAGAAACAGGCAAAGCTAAAACAAAAAAGGGGGTGGGAAAAAGGAGGTGGGGCGAAGAGAAATAGGCATGTGGGTGAAAACAAAGAAAGGGAAGGAAGGAAGAGGAAGTCTTAGCATAATGGAAAAGAAGGGGGTGGAAAGAAGAGAGCGGAGAAATGAAGAAGACTTCTCTGTGGAACAAGAGCAAGGTATTACCGAGGAGATGTGACTGAGAATGTGGGCTCAAAGCCTGAGCTTACAGTTAAAATGGGGGATGAGTCCGAGAGTGTACTGAGTGAACGACGTGCTGCCCCCCCCGAAATGAAGCAACCTAATCAGAATAAGCTGACTCGTAAGTTATTTCTTTGATTTGACAAGTGTGACTTACATATCTGCATACACTATAATGTGTCACAGCTCCACTGGAGATTATTGAACTGCACATTAGGCGGTTGTGGGCAGTATGCCTGACTGACAGGCAAATTGTCAGCAAGCTGCAAAAAGTAATTGATCTAGATCAATATGGCATTGCGTACGTCACTAGTTTGTATCATCCAGTCACTTCTCACCTTAGACGAGCTAACAGGCTTACGAAACTCAAAGAAATCCGGAATTCCCTAGGCCTCCAGCGTACCCGGCAGCAGGGTCACACACTGGAAAGCATTCACCCCAAAATGATTGAGCTGTGCCAAATGTACCCCAATGCTGGCATCCGTGACATGCAGGGCCTCCTTTTCCATGAACATGGCATGTTAGTATCACGGTGTGTATTTTATTTTTTCACTTGTTGCCAAGCTCACCTAATACTATTGGCCAGCGACACCATAGAGAAATACTTTCGAACATATGAACCTCATCTACTGAGGGCTCATAAGGTCAATCGGCTCAAGTGCCAACGTTTTTGGGCTGCCGGTGTCAACTGTTGACCAGCATGACAAGTGGTTGAGGTTTGGGCTTGCGCTGCACATTGGAGTTGAGCCATTCTCTGGGCGGATACTGTGGCTGAAGGTTTGGCATAGTAATCGAAACTCTCAACTCATCTTGTCATATTATTTAGAGACCGTCCAGTCACTTGGATGTAATGCTTGTCCTATTGGTTGAGTGCAATACTAATTACATTGGATTTAGATATTCCCATGATAACTCAAAGCGATCCGGGAACAGAGAATTTCGGCATAGCAAATGCCCAGACCATGCTATGGCAGATTAACGACTCCACCCTCACTGGTTTTGTCCAACACCGGTGGATGTGAAGCAAAAAAAATATCATACCTGAGATTGCATGGTCCCAATTCCGGCGTCGATTTGCGCCAGGTTTTGAGGCACTATTGGAAGAGGGTGTAAATGAGGGGTGGTATGACTCACATAACACACTGCAAGCGTAAGTCCCATCCTTACCTCGTCTAGAATACTAGTCTGACTAATCTACAACATGCTAGCATGCTTTTCCGGTGGTTATTCATTCCCTGGCTCCAACAGGAGTTGGACGCCTATATGTTCCGGATTAATAACACTCAGAAACGATTTGACAAGAACAAGGTTCGTGACACATTATTCCTTGTGTGTATTTAACGCATCAAACCTACTTGCAGATTCTACCTCACGGTGTCCCAGAACTGATCCACCAATGCGCAGCTGACTATGATGCGCTTGATTTCAAGGTAACTGTAACACAGGATGCAATCAACCTTGTGCACAACCTTTACATCAATGCTGACAACCACGTCTTCGATCTGCTACCAACCCCCCTTTGTGCTCACATTGAATTGTGCTACAACAAGTTGGGCCGGCCCCCAATTGGGCGCGCATCAATCTGGGCAATCTACCTTCAACTTCTGGAGCTGTTGCAGCAGGGTCAAGATTTTCCCGAAATTCTAGAGACCTCCGACATTGATATGGATGAGAGCGATAGCAATATCCCTCTAATTGAGGGTTTGCAAGATCTCCATGAACAAATAAATTACTTTGGTGGAGTTGAGAATGGCATGGGGCCATGTAAGTCAAATACATTATTTCATGGTTCCTAGTGAGCTACACTAACTTTACTGAAGTGGAGCATGGTGCGGACAATGATTTTGTCGAAGGTGAGCCCGAGGCGGAAGGTGGGAACGAGATAGATGCTGATCCAGAATTTTGGGTCAATGAATTTTCATCGGATGAGGGAGAGTCGGCAGAGGAGATTGATTCATGCTTATGACTTGGTACCCAAGCTTATCTTCTTCTTGTTTTTCATTCTTGTTTTTCTTGATCGTACCGAATGACAGGTTCATTCTCAATTCTCGTATTTCTCCCTTACACTATTTACATGTCGTGATCTACGGTTTTGCTTACCCGAAGGTTGGCACGCGCGAGCTCGCTTCGCGCTGATTACAAACGATGATGCTTCGATCTTGATTTCTTAGGATGGGAGTGTTCGGTGTCTACCGTCTGTCGGTGCCCAAATTTGGTATCAAATGAGGCGCGACCGTCCCGCATTCCATAGGAATCTCAGGTGTACCTCTTCAGGCCGGAAAGATGGCTAAACAAACCCTTCTCAATACCTCCGTTCCACATGAATTATCTCCATGACCTCAAATCCCAACGGTGGGCTGCTATTTGGATTCTATTACACCACACCAACGAGAAGTCCCCCCCTGAAGACCTCAACGCGCAGTTGGAACAATTCGACTGCGCGTTTCCTCCACTCGTTAATCAGACTTCATGGCGCGACTTCTTTACCTATCCCGACATTGGTTGGGATACCCTTTCAGCATCATACAAAGATCAATGTATACCTGTTTTCGACTTTGCCAACTCTCTGCGAGCCTCCTATAGGCAGGTTGAGAAGTCATACCCTATTATCGAACTCCCCGACACACTCCTCGATGATATACACATGAAGGCATCGAACGCATACCATGAAACTAAAGAGCAATTGCAGAAATCCAACATCTGTCTACAGACCCTGCACAACGCACTTAAAAGGAGAAATTCAGGTGATTCACCCCCTAATCAGGCGAAAAAGAAGGCGAGGCAAGGAGAGTAACTATTGGATGGCAGTTACATCTTGTCACATAATTATGTTGTTCCTTGGCACAAAGAGAGTTGCTTACTGATAAAGCAGTCCGGGAAGCATCCACCGTGTGTTATACCGTGTCGCACTGGATCGCCGAGAGTCGAGGTTCGACACTGCAAAACACGATCGCGTCTCTAAATGTCGACCTTGCAGTGATTTTCGGTGACGAAGATGTTGACCGATGTCTTATAATTATTGCGAGGACTTATAGAACCTTGTGGTGACGTGGGTGCGGCGAACTCTGGGGTACTGACTCTGGCAGCAGCGGTTGCAGTAGGCCATGTCGATCTGATCGGCCATGAAAGCAGCCTCGACTGTGACATAGATGATCAGTCTCGGGGGTGTTAGTCCGGGACGATTATCGAGCTCACCACGCCGCCAAAGCTTGGATGGGATCGCTCACACCTTTCAAAAAACGACAATCATTTTTAGCTACGACAACATGGATCGCAAGGATGGCAATAGTGGCTTTGGTCCCGGAAAACTCCCTCACATCTATAGTTGGCTTGCGGATTTGGCCCACGCCCGTACAGCCTCGATCCAGTTCCTCGGTGATGGGTCATCATCTCTAGAAACACCGTTAAAAGAAAGACGCATGGTGATGCAAACAAAGACGAATATGATGGGATCAATCTCGGATATGCCTGATTTGAAGTCCATCTCGCTTGGGCTGACGAGGGGCACTCTGGTGATAACCTTGATGGATAGGTAGAGCACCGGAAAAAGCACGATGGGCAGGTAACTGGTCACAAATGTCGCCGTAGACCATTCGTTCCTCAGAAAAACCTCCCAGGCACTAAACTGTCGCAAACGAATCGGTGACGCGAGCAAGGTCCGGAATGGGTGAATGATACGTGTCAGAGGAGAGGGTATATGAAACACACAAATAGAGTGACACCGCATACGACCCACCAGGCTGCAAATGGTTGAAGCCTCGACGTATACGGGAGGTTCTTTCTATCGATGCCTTGTGCACGCAAACCACTGTAGAATCGGAGGTAAATAATACCAATCCCGAACCATGTGGTCAGCCCGCAGGTGGCAGTCATGCTAGCAAACCAAGTGAAAACAACGCCGGAGCCGTTCCCTGTGGACATGTATGCCAAAAGTGCGAAACAGGCACAAAACGCCACAGAGACATAAGGCAATCCGGACTTGGATGTCCTCAAGAATATTTTGGGAGCACTGTGAGAAACGGCAAGGCGTCTAGGTGGTTCCATAGTTAGTACAATGGTGAAATGCATAAAACGGCGGCGTTGACAACCTGACAAATTTTATGGTCAAGTGTCCAAGGAAATTAAATGTCTCAGCTCACAGACGGGAGACCCTTGATACAATCCCGATTGGCGGTACGCGGCACGTCTGCTTGCATTGCTGGCTCAAAGACATGCCAGTGTCACTGTGATGTCATCATAGGGAGTCTTTTGATACAACTGACAGTGCCCCCCTCAAGGCCTCACGTGGTGTCAGGGAGACCATCACGTAATCTCTCTTGCATCAGGGCCATTCACGGTACATCGACAGCGTTTGATTGATTTCTCACTCATCTTATACCCTGGCAGTCCGTAGCTCTCTTTTTGAATCATACCTTGCTGTCCCTCGACCGTTGGATACGCCATGGCCAGTGCTAGTGGTGCCCCTACCACTCCGCAAACGAAATCGCAGCCCCTTTGTCCAGATACGGTGCCGGTTCCACGCTCAACGTCACAGAGTGGTTATCGCACGGGAGACCTCAATACGGGACGCCGAGCAGTTCTCGAGGATCTCAGAAGGTATCTCCAAGTCCCCTACACCACCCTCATTCATTCGGCACTCGGTTCCCCACCCGAACCACATGAAATATCGCAAATACGCAACAATTTGACAGAAGAAGGTGTCTTGTCAGCGGTCCAGTCTATGCTGCCGTCCAAATCGAGACTTTTTGAAGCTGACGTTTATGAACCACTCGGTAATATGATCTCGAGCATCTTGGGGCAAGTGCCCGACTGCCCATTCTCCTTTGTTGCGAAACCATCTACAGCCCCCTCCTCGAGTCGCGGAAACACGTCCCGCCCGGACGCATACATCGTACTTGGACCTCCTGGCACCAATAAGAGACATTGGCATGAGATTGCTATTCCTTTCGAGTTCAAAAAGGCAAAAAATAATGACACTGAGTACGATGTGTGTCACGATTCTTTCGTTTAAGCCAGGCTTGACAATCCCCATACCACAGAACAATGAAAAGATAATATGGAGCCTTCATAATATCATGCGTGAGGATCCGCTTCGCCGGTTCACTCTCGGAATCACAGTCGAGGACACGAATATGAGAATCTGGTACAGCAACCGTGCATTTCTCGCTGTCTCAGAGCCTGTCAACTTCATTCAAGTATGGCGTTTACTTGCGTTACATGGTGGCTTTCTGTCCTGATTGCGACCATCTAGGAAATCGACCAAGTAATCTCTCTCTTTTACTTGATCGGAAGGAAGCAGAAGGTGGACCTCGGGTGGGATCCCACCGTCGAGCGCATCAACGATAAAACATACAAGTTCACAATTGGCGGACAGCCTTACACCACGAAGCATCCGCTCGCTACATATGGTGCAGATAACATGATCGGGCGCGGCACTCGGGTATATTTAGCTCAGGATAAGGATGGGAACGAATTCGCGATAAAAGACTCGTGGCGAGACCACGATCGCGACTCTGAGGGCGCTATTCTGAGCAAGATTTTTCACGACATTCGGACCAAGTTAGGGAAGGAGGCATCAAATGCGGAGAAATATTTCGTTAGAATCCTTGCTTGCGAAGACGTCGTCATCTTTGGAAATCCTGACAGAACGCTCACCCTAGCGGACGAAGATGTGAGGTGGATGTCCATCGAGGCTACTCGCCTTTCTACATCACGTCATGCATCCAGTGTAGGACATGTACCAGACTTTGACATTCGAACGGCCATCATGAAACGTGTTCCTCGTCGAAGTGACACAGTCCCATGCAGGATACACACTCGGACTGTTTTCAAGGATGTTGGAAGATCTCTCGAGTGTATAAATGTTCTGGCCGACAGTTTTTCGTGCTTATCCGATGTACAAAAAGGTAAGTAGTTTGATTTGTTTGATTTGCTCATGATTTATGCGATGATCAGCCCTGTATTATTTGCATAAGGCTGGTTGGGTGCACCGCGATTTCAGTGTCGCCAACGTATTGTGGGTCGAAGAGGATGGTCGCTATATCGGCAAGTTGTCAGATTTCGAATATGCAAAGAAAGTCGACTTCAGCACCTCGCACGATGTTCGAACGGTGAGGCATTGTTGAATCCCCCTATACCGACGCACCCTCACTATTGGTAGGGAACGATGCATTTCATGGCTGTCGAGGTGGAATCTCAGGCGTACCTCTTCAGGCCGGAAAGACGGCTAAACAAACCCTTCTCAATACCTCCGTTCCGCATGAATTATCTCCATGACCTCGAATCCCAATGGTGGGCTGCTATTTGGATTCTATTACACCACACCGACGAGAAGTCCCCCCCTGAAGACCTCAACGCGCAGCTGGATCAATTCCACTGCGCGTTCCCTCCGTTCGTTCATCCCTCACGGCGTAACTTCTTTGACTATCCCGACATTGGTTGGGATACTCTTTCGGCGTCATACAAAGATCAATGCATACCTGTTTTCGACTTTGCCAACTCTCTGCGAGCCTCCTATAGGCAGGTTGAGAACTCATTCCCTATTATCGAACTCCCCGACACACTCCTCGATGATATACACATGAAGGCATCGAACGCATACCGTGAAACTAAAGAGCAGTTGCAGAAATCTAACATCCGTCTGCAGACCCTGCACAACGCGCTTAAAAGGAGGAATTCAGGTGGTTCACCCACTAATCAGGCGAAAAAGAAGGCGAGGCAAGGAGAGTAACTATTGGATGGCAGTTACATCTTGTCACATAATTATGTTGTTCCTTGGCACAAAGAGAGTTGCTTACTGATGGTCATAAACGATCGACTTTACTGGAAGGTTAGCTTGGCTGCTCATTGCGCTTGCTTCGTCCAACCGATCTCGCATGCTGTGATCTCGCCAGACGCATACACGTATTTTAGGCGATGGGGCTTTTCTTTTTCCGAGTCGTTCAAGGCTGCCAGCTAGGGAGACAAAGCAGTCCGGGAAGCATCCACCGTGTGTTATACCGTGTCGCACTGGATGGATCGCGAGTTCGCGCCGACGACCTTGTGGTGCGGAAAATCACCCCGCCGAGAGTCGAGGTTCGACACTGCAAGACACGATCGTGTCTCTAAATGCCGACCTTGCAGTGATTCTCATTTTCAGTGACGAAGATGTTGACCGATGTCTTATAATTATTGCGAGGACTTATAGAAGACGTGGGTGCGGTGAACTCTGGGGTACTTACTCTGGCAGCAGCGGTTGCGGTAGGCCATGTCGATCTGATCGGTCATGAAAGCAACCTCGACTGTGACATAGATGATCAGTCTCGGGGGTGTTAGTCCGGGACGATTATCGAGCTCACCACGCCGCCAAGGCTCGGATGGGATCGGTCACACCTTCAAAAAACGACAGTCATTTTTAGCTACGACAACATGGATCGCAAGGATGGCAATAGTGGCTTTCATCCCGGAAAACTCCTTCACATCTACGCTTGGTTTGCGGACTTGGCCCACACCCGTACAGCCTCGATCCAGGTCCTCGGTGGTGGGTCATCATCTCTAGGAGCACCGTTAAAAGAAAGACGGATACGGATGCAAATAAAGACGAACATGATGGGATCAATCTCGGATATGCCTGATTTGAAGTCCATCTCGCTTGGGCTGACGAGGGGCACTCTGGTGATAATCTTGATGGATAGGTAGAGCACCGGAAAAAGCACGATGGGCAGGTAACTGGTCACAAATGTCACCGTAGACCATTCGTTCTTCAGAAAAACCTCCCAGGCACTAAACTGTCGCAAACGAATCGGTGACGCGAGCAAGGTCCGGAATGGGTGAATGATGCGTGTCAGAGGAGAGGGTATATGAAACACACAAATAGAGTGACACCGGATCCGCATACGGCCCACCAGGCTGCAAATGGTTGAAGCCTCGACGTATACGGGAGGTTCTTTCTATCGATGCCTTGTGCACGCAAACCACTGTAAAATCGGAGGTAAATGATACCAATCCCGAACCATGTGGTCAGCCCGCAGGTGGCAGTCATGCTAGCAAACCAAGTGAAAACAACGCCGGAGCCGTTCCCTGTGGACATGTATGCCAAAAGTGCGAAACAGGCACAAAACGCCA
>JBBPMH010000229.1:0-41697 GCA_038090235.1 Pulveroboletus ravenelii | reverse complement strand
CCGATTGTTGGGAACGGGGATCCCCCGCTTTTTGTTTCCAGTGCTGACTCAGATTTTGTAAAGTTTCGTACGGGCACTCCGCTCACACCTCAAACAGGGAAAGAAAGGATGACTCGACAGAGCCGGCACTTTGTGTAAACAGATTGCGCCTCGAAAGCAGCCTAAGTTCATGTCAAATATATACAACAGATTCAAAATTTGAGTTTGAATCTGACCACAAAACTTGGTCTCATGAACAATAGCAGAATAATAAGATTATATATAGGCAGGCTATGTTATTAACTGTTTCCTAGCAACATAGGAACACCATATACTGACTATGTGACAACATCTGATGGCATTGCAAAGGCTACAAATGTTAGCAGATATATTTGTGCAACAAAGTTACAAATGTACCCTTCATGCTAAATCTGTAGTCCATATGCATCCAGAATATGCCACAAAATATTGAGTTATGACAAATTACAGACATATTTTTGCTATGTAGTTGGATATGGGGTAGCAACATTGCTATGTAGACAAATTCTAGGTTGTGTATGCTATCATATTCTCTGTGTGTCAAAGAACATTAAAGAGACACATAATTAATTACTATTTAAAACATGGTTTCAAATCTGTATATCCATTACAGTCATTTTTCCAGGTGCAATATGTTTTTGGACAAGTAGCACCTTGGTCAGCTAGACATATCCAGGCATGTTTGATGTGTCATGATAAGGCGCTCGGCGAATGTTGGTCCTACTGAACCTCTGATTGCTGGACGCGTGCATCATCATTGCCCGTTTAGCTCAGTGGTAGAGCGCGCCACTCGTAATGGTGAGGTCGGTTGTTCAATCCAGCCAGTGGGCAGTTTTTTGTACCCTACCCTGATGGGGCTCTGAGACCTCGTTGAGCTTCTGGGCGGTTTGAAGTCTAATGCCTATCCATCCGCCGCATCGCGCTCCCGGCCAATGATGACAGGCTGTCGTCCGCGTTTCATTGTGAGGCTTCCCCTCAAGCTGCAACCATGCGTATTGTCAAATAAAAAAATTCTTCTTCACTGTGTTGAGGTGGGTATCACCTGAAATCCAATTCATATCGCTCTCTTTTCACCCCTGCCATCCCATGTCACACGACCAGTTTATCGCAACACGACAACACCATCATGGTCGATGTGAGCATGGATGCGAGGAATACTTGGTCCAAGCGCGGCCTTCCTTGCCGCCGGAACGCACATACATTTCTAAACGTCTGGCAAGACGTGTCGGTGTGCGCTAGCATTGAGGTTGGGTTGGTGGTACGTACCTGAACCAGTGTGTCACCCGGAGTCACGATCGATCGATGTTGGACGCCCCCATACCCACGCGCTGTGCACGGAACCTGGATGTTCCACATGGTCCAATGGAATCGAATTTTATCCTTTGAATGTAAATTCGATGTGAACGGAAATGTTGTGGCCATGCTTCAATCTGACCTTGATCAACCCAGTCGATTTCCTTTCCCTATCGTAGCACTGTGGGATTGGGAAGAGAGTAAGACGTCGATGAGTTGCGCTCGCGGCAACGAGGGTGAAAAATCTCCCTCGTCGATCGTGATCGGTTTACACTCGAAGAACGTGGCGAACGACCATCTACGCGTGGTTTCTATTGTCTTGACGCTTCACGCTTCAACACTCGGACACTTCCAAAGTGTGGTTCATTTGCGAGTTTTGACAAGCCGCTGTAGCGATATTCATATTCTCTGCTCGCAAGTGCCGAAATTCACTCACCTCTATATATTGCATACTGGACTGACATAACCCGTGTTTCTCACCACCCGCATTAGACCGTCACCTCGTGATATAAAAGGACATCATTCTGTCCCACGTCCTGCCCTTTCCTGACATCCAGCAAAACGGGGGACGGAGCGCACACTATTCCTCGAGAGATCAGGGGACTCACGAACACCCGCGCGCGTTCACGCTCTAGGACCCACACAAAGACCTCTTTATATGCGTGGAAACCGCTGTATGCCGCTGCAGCGGAGATATCATCTGAGAAGCACCCATGGGGGGAGACTCGACATGGCATACGAATGTTAAGCTGCCCCTTTTTGCGCGCGTAAATGTCAGGACGGCGGTTCAGAAGCAGGGAACGGGGCATGACATCGTTCGTAAGTCGCACGCACTGCAAGAGCTGCGAGACGAGTGGTTCTCCAGGAACGACGCTGACCTTGGTGTTAAGGCTGTCCTCGGAAAGGTCACTGGTAGTGGTGTGTGGGACGACGACGATAGCGCGACCGTCCAATGGGCCCGTTGGACGATCACAGGGCGGCTTTTTTGATGACTGACTGGCACTAGCGCGGTGACTCGTGGGTTGGTAGAACAGCCTTGACGAATGCAGCTCGTGATGGCAAGCTGCGAGTGACGTGTGTCCGCCTCGCCCGAAAATTGACGGATCAGCAAACAAATCATGAACTCGGATCTGCATGTTACCATTCATGATCAGATTCTGCCAGTGCGTTCGGATCTGTGTAGCTTGTACAGCGTAGAGTGGAGTATCCTGACTGCAGGAGCTTCAATCGAATCACGTGCAACTCAGGAGCGGTGATTAAACGGACAACGATGAACGTCACCACTACAGTACCTCTATGTATCTTGCTTCGCCGTTCGCTGAAGCCGCCCCCATGATCACCTATTTCTTTGCCTGCGCCTCCCCGCCGCCCGCGGCGGTCTTGTTGGACTCCCCCGCATCCTGTGGCTTCTTGCCTGCCATATTGTCAAGCAGGCCGAGCAGCGACCCGGACATCTCTTTCGCCATCGCCTGTCTCTCCTCTTCGAGCGCCTTGTCGAACTCAGCTCTGTGAGCTACGATATAGGTCTGTTCTTCCCTGTATTGTCGTTGTGCCTCTGCCCGCTTTTGTTCAAGGTACGTCGGCGGGATGGGCGAGCGGGAGGACTATAGGAGATCAGGCGTACTCAACATAGAAGCACAAAGGTGGAATTGGAGACACCCACCCCAGGGTTCGAACCAAACATGGAGCTCATGGTGAACCCTCCAGAAGAAAGACCTCCGGATTTGTTCTTCCACTCTGCAATATGGTGCTGGCGCGCCTCGGCCTCCTTCTTGGCATACTCAATCGGAATGTCTTTTCCATGGTAAGCCTGAAGGATTGGGCGGACATCCGGGGGTTTGTAGATACCGATCGCTGAGGTGAAAATGAGGATAACGGGTCAGTGTGGGGAAACCAGGAGACATACACTCGAGGAAGGGGATCATCGCAACAAGACCCTTGTCGCCAGGAGTACCTGTCCACTTGGGGAGCACGATCGAGTTTTCAGGGTGCGTCGAAGCATGCTCCTCATGAGCATCAAGCAAGATGACTTTCGAAAGGTCGCGGTTGAGGTATGAAAGGTCCTTGGGTGAACAACACGAATTTAGACTTGCGTAGCGCGCAACACGAGGGGACTCACTTTGACAACCTTGCCATCCACAGAGCGCGTTGCCTCGCGGAAGAGCTTGTAGGTGATGAAGAAATTATAAGGATCCAGTTTCTCGATTACAGGGAGGGCGGTCTGGACGAGCCACGCGATTCAGCGGTGGTCCTTGGCAGTGGCAGAGCGAATAAACATACGTAGTGATGCTGCGTGGTAAATATAACGATTTCATAAAACTGCGATAGATATGCAAGGAAATAATCAACGCCTGGACGTTTGGCCGTTCGCCAACCTTTTTGTCGCTATAAGGGTGTTATGTTGTCGCTCAGGATTACGGTGTCGGGAACTTACATCCCAAGTGGAGATTATTAGGAGATCGTCCATCGATACTAGAAGGGTGTACGGTTTTTGATGGGGACTTGGTAGGGGTGGGGGAAGCAGCTCCGTCCATGCTGGTTTGTTGAAGTACTGGGCATCAACGTAAACAGAGCGCATACGAAATATCATCCAAAGTAACAAACGTCAAACATGTCTGTGAATCGCGCCTTGCTCCGGCCCCACCAACCTGAAGGTGCGTCTTCGATCTTCTATCAAAACCGACCAAGACCATCAGGATCGCAGCAGAGGCGCACACGACCAACGAAAAACCGCACCATTTTCTTCTTTTCAAGTTCACCCGCCTCCCAGTCTCGCCCGAGATAGAGTGCTTGCACACCAAGGGCAATGGCCAAGATACCGAGCGAGAGTCTTCCCAAATGCCTTCGACGTCGCTCTATGGAAGAAAGCGAGTCTTTGGAAGATTTTGCACCTGTGCGCTCCGTCCATTCGGACTGCTCTAGGCGTTCAGCAGGGTCGAAGTCGAGACTCGGGAGAGCAGAAGTGGCTGTTGGTGGTGCTGGCGGGGGCGGCGGTGGTTTCTCCTGTGATGCTGCCTTGGGTGGGGGTCGGGATGCAAGGTGGCGCGCCGGTCGCGGTGAGAACGTGCGCGCTCGAACGGCTCCCCGCAAGACGACAGAGAACATCGCAAACGGAAACTTGGGGGGTTCGAAACCTCTTTTGGTCCCGCGCGACGTCTTTGTGAATTTTACCCACGTGGTCATTCCAACTCGGCCAGATCCGGCAGCAGAGGTCTCTATCGACGCTCATGTTCGTCCCCAATTCAGGGCCTTCGTTCAAACCTCCTGGAATCTTCGTAGCATCTCCAATGCCGTGGCCGACGCTTCCAATGGCGCTTCCTCTTCCAATTAATTGTCCCTGCACCTGCCCAGACAAGACCTCTCTGGATGGCCTCCCCAGGTGTCTCGAACATATTTATTCAAGGACAATCGACAAAATTGGGATACATCCGACCTTGATCGAGGACAGCGCATCGTCAAGTGTGAAACCGAGGGATTTTTTCGTGGGGTGTAAGTCTCCCAACTTACCTAGATACCTATAACTAGCATTCAGTGTCCCGGGCTGTATATATGCTAGTTATAGGTGTCTAAGTAAGCTGGGAGGCTTACATGGGGCCTTCGATGACAGGACTGCTCTCCTCACTGCGCGCAACTTTAGCTGGGATTCTGACCTCGCCACCTGTTCGAATGGAGTCGAGAGTATAGTATATTAGCGATGATGGAATCTAACAGGGTTTCTGTGTCGTGTGCGGGGCCTCCATCGCCGACTCGCCGTCATGGAAGTGTCGTCGCTACGGTGAAGTATTTATAATTACGACGATGGCCCAGCTCTCGCACGGCAGGTACTAGAAACTAGAGCTAACGGTGGATCGGGCGGGTTCGAACTACTCCCTGCCTCCAGTTCTGACACTGAAATTAGGGACACTCACCACGCCTGTCAACACAGCATACGATTTTATTCCTACGCGGTGTGGTCTGCTCTCACCATTCTCATGTGTTGTCTCGTATTCTGTTGACAGCAGATGTTACGAAGGCAAGCACAGAAGCCTGACCTGAAGACAAACACCATCGAGTACGGGCTCCCGACGAGCAAGGCATCCTGACACCAGGGTGAGAGACGACCATTCTCGTGCTTGAGATGGCAACAACCGCGACCATCGGAGGGTCGGTGTCAACTTGTGCAAGTACTGCTGAACATGGCAGTCCGTAGGCAGTGTTGTGCAGATGACTATTTAGCTGACGGTATCGCGTTCTTTCGACTTCCAATAATATTACAAGGGTCCTAGAACCCTACAATCACACCGCCATTGAAGGGATTGATGGTGGCTGGCGGGGATGTAGCTCTAGCGCTTGGGAACGGTGCCAGCCTTGAATTCCGCCGCAAACTTCATGAGAAAGGGCTGAGCCGACCTTGCCTATGCAAAGTCAGTGTCTTCAATTGTGGAGTAACAGGTGAATTCATGATGTCTAACAAGGAGGCGGCGCATTCGATAACAGCATGGAAACCATCATGGAGCCTTGCTGTGGGTCCTGATCAACTCCATGATGTCCGTTGCCATCGACCATTGTTACCCTTATCTTCTAGACGGTCCGAACATCCAAGTTGGGTAGCTACTTTGTACCACATGGTAGAGATGTCATCAAGTCTTCCTAGAGCTCCTCCCTTGTTGTATTTCTTGAATGGATACCAATGATGCCAGTCTTTTTTTAATTCTATTTCCCAAAGTACGATGTTACAAATCACCGTGAGGTCCACGTAGAAACAGACACCGATCTAAAGAGGACACCGGATGCCACGTCCAAGACAAGACCCTTGCGGTTGATCAACTCGGAGTTTATTCCCAACAAGTGCGCCTCCCATCTCCACCTTCAATTCCTCGTTCAAACTTGATGTGCATCATGCCCCAGTGTTTCTAGTTGAATTGTCCGCGACCCTACCGCGGCCCCTTCAGCAAGCGTGTCACTCTGCCCAGAGGGGGCATCTGCAAACGCGATCGCAGACACAATCATGGTGTGGCTAGAAGCGTTTTGGGTTATCGCACCGAACCCGGTGTCCACCCCTTGCCGGCCGCGGAGATCGCGCGCGTATATCTCTCTCACGCTGACGATGAACCGAGGCATCAAGACGTACGTGCTTATGATATAAAACATGGCAATGTAGGTCGACGCTACGTCGTTGAATGTAGACGCACTGAAGACGATGAAAGCGACATTGAAGAACGTGATCCTAGAGGCCAGAGTGGTTAGACCTCCTGCAGATACGCGAGAGCCAGATAGGTGAAATAGTACGATGGTGACGAATGCAAACGGGAGAGACGGGGAGAGAAAGACATACGCAAGGAAATAAATGACACCATCCCTCACGATCTGTTGCATGTACCGATTTGGCTGCCACCGCTTGGTCGCTCTGTACATCTGAATAGCCTACCTCAATGTTGGGATGACAGCGAGAACTACGAGTGCTGCGCTAAGAGTAAATCTCGGGATCAGGGACAGCATGTGGAGCCGCAGTGGGATGGTCCACGAGCCAGTGCAGAAGGAGAAATCCAATATTTGCATAGCTGTGACTGGAAACATGGGTGCGGGGTGATGGATGGCGACCTTCAACGTGAGATGGTGTAGCATGCGCCATTTAGCTCGAGACACTCACCAATCAAGTAGGAACTGGTATTATAATAGAGTCCTGTAATAACAAAGGAAGTGACGACCTGCGACAAAAATACGAATAGTAGGGCCCAAAGGATCCATTTTGACCGATTCCACATTGCGTAGACCCGTAGGATCATGACAACTGTACATTCAATCTCAATCCAAGGAATGAAATCAGGGGGAAAGTAACGCACTGTCACCTATATTATAAAGTATTGCGAACATCCACTCGCACGCCAGCCAGATCCTGGTACCTTTGGAATAACCACTCTCCATACAGATGATGCACACGGCAGCGAGTCAATCCGCTTACACCTATGGAACGGGAGAAGTCATGAATACGTTCTTCAATCTGAACTTGGTTGCATACGTCTGCCAGAACATAATCGTGAACAATCAACAAAGGGCAAAACATGAAAACAGACTTTGATAGGGCCAGGGATAAAAATAGTGTCGACTGTGAATGTGTCTGATCAGTTAAATACATGCTCTAATTTGACTTTGAACCTACGGAGGGCAGCAATACTTGAGTATAGTTCATTGTTAACTGTTCAATCCAACATACACCAGAGCAAATCATAGACCTACATAGCCCAACCAAGGCCGAGGTAGCGGACCTATGGAATGGTCAGCTTGGAACGCAGGCAGTGGGCTTGCCTTGAGCTTGTATACACACCACAAGAAAGACCGTAGACACTCCGGTCCAGGGTTTGAGCTATGGGACTGTTAGAGACATAGTGCATGCTCAATAACTGTTGCTTCCTTACCCAGACGTACTCTACCTTTGAATATCGTCAACAAAAAAGCAAGATGCAAAGAACGCAGTAACATACCTCATTCGAAAAGGTGATAACTGCAATGGAGGATGGCGATGGCCACATCAGAAGGACGATGATAGTGTGCACATACACATCACTCACGATAGTCATACACGACAGCAGTGACAATGACAACTAGATTGGTTTTAGGATCAGTCATCGACGAGAGACATGAGCAACCGTACGGGCTATATAGTTTTCCAACTGGAGAATCTCCAAACCAGATTGTATTTCGGATGACATGGCGGGTAGACGAGAAACAGCAATGTCGGGTCGTGAAGAAAGCTGAGGGCCAGGTAGAGGGATTTTTCCAGCAATTCGATCTCGGTTTTTACGGCCGTTTTGTCTTCTACCCGGTATATCAATTGTTTACCCGCTCGAGGACTGATTTGGGATAGCGCGACGCACGATCTTCATCTTAAGTCCGGCAAACACGCGACACTGCCAGGTGGCAGGCGGGGACGAAAGGAGATGCTTGGACGTCTTTGCCACCCAGAGACGCTGCTGTCGCCACGGCACAGGACGAAAACTATGAGTAATGTCGCGCATTACTCAGCTCGTGGGACTCACATACGATACCTCCTACTTGCCCTCATCTAATTTTAACCTGTCACTTTCTACTTGTCTTGGCTTGAGGGTCGAGTGGTCATGTCGCTGTACAAATACATCTGGGTGGGTGAAGTCACCCGTGAGTTTGGCAATGTGTCCCAGAAGCCAAGACTTTGGCGGTGACGTAATTAACAGTGCACTCTCAAGCGACTCCGCCGTGACGCTGCATGGCAGTGCGCTCTCCACTAGTACTAATGTACAGTCGACTCCCTTATAACACATACCCCTCGGGAGAGGCTCAAAAGTATGTGTTATGAGGGAGTATGGGTTATTGGAAGGGTCAACCGCGCACAAAATGAGGTTTGGGAACTCCAAAAAGGTATGGGTTATGAGGGAGTATGGGTTATGTGAGGTATGTGTTATGAGGGAGTCGACTGTACTCACCCTCATCTACAGCCACTAATGGGGCTGCGCAGCAGTGCATTCTCCGTCAGTATCAAAGTACTCACTCATATCATATGATCATGATCGGGGTATTGCGGAAGCTATTTTCACACGGCTGCTTCTCCCCAGCAGTGCTCCGAACCGCGATCAGCAATCCAAAGTGTTGGGTGGGGCAGCACAGTACAAGTAGAATTGCGATAGACGGATACTCGCGGTGCGACTGCTGCAACTCCAACATAAGACCTGGAAGAGATGCATTAGACGAGAGATGATTGAGAGTAAGTGACCTTAACCAATCTTGTGGCAGTATGTTGATATTATGCCGATGCCTTTCACTGGCATGACCACGTCTGCTCCCCGATACGAAACAGCTGGAAACATTGCTGCCCCATCTCTCCCTTTTTCGTACAACCACATGCTTGTACATTGCATTCTGGCTTTGTCTTGCATATTGGGAAGAGAGATGTGCAGTAATCTGATGGTTGCTATACGTCAGTGTAGGGACGAAACGTATATATCAGAGGCAGGACGAATTGATGCCTGACAGGCCCATCATTCAATCTGTTCTTGAACCGGGTCAAGCGAACCCATGTCCGCAAGACCCACGTACTTCCACGACGCCTCTGGGTCAGGTGCATCTAACATGTACTGGACCATCCCTACCAAGCACACCACCCGACATCCTCTCGATGCACACCGATGGCGACAGGAGGTTACACAGCCGGTCTACACCATCCAGACAAAGCTCCCAGCGAGACGGCGCTCACAAAGCCAAATATCGATGGTATGTAATGCGGGGAGTTTGTCTATGAGTTGTAAGAGATTGACGAAAGAGGGCTGATCTTGAATCGCATCGCTCGATGGACGACTCCATCAGGACCTAAGGTGGTATGATACCCGGCCAGGTAGCTGTGTAGCACAAACATGTAACGAAGCCCACGCAGGCACTCCGGGATCAAGTCACGTGAGCTACCTGATCATAAGGCACTGTACTGACACAAAGCAATCTCTGGAGCTTTGGCCGGGTGATTTGCTGCGCTAAGTTTGTGGGTCTGCATCTGTCATTCTATTGTCATGTCATACTTTGAGTGGAACTATTTGTCGCAATTCGGATGCCCATGACAATGGAGTGATTTTACAGAACGGGGCGGTGTGATCATTAACTCGTGTTTTGCGGGTTTTGTGGGCGAGGGGACATTTGTCGTCAGAGTTGTAATGTGACGATGAAACACGCGCACTTCAAACACGCACATCGTGTCTGAAATTCCATGTTCGCTTCATACACCCGGTCCACCACCCATTGTGCAGAGTCGAGGCTGTGGTTAGGGATCATATTTCCAAACCAGGTAGTTTGGTTGACGCGTTCGACGCCAGCGTTCATAGCCTTCCACATCGAACCCCATTGTCCAACCAATCAGTCCTGACGAGGAAGCACGCCCACAACGCGTAAATCTGGTACAAGTACCAGGCTAAGCTTTCTATTTTGATGGTAAGATCCATTTCTTCCAAACGTCGCCCAGAAACACTCACTATCCTGGTCGTGTTTTCTTCTGCGTCGCGCAATGGCCCCTGTAACATTGACGGACAATGTTAATGACACAGAAAATGAACTAGACGCGCCGGGATACACAAGAACTGTGAACATAGTGGTACGTTCGTTACTTGTTTTACTCGACCCAACCACCCTCACGTTGCCACACATCTAGCGAAACATGACCGACTGCAAATACAGCAACGATAGCAGGATTGTAGTTCCCATCCGCACAATGAGCAACCCATCCCCTCTCAAAAAGGCAGCCTCCAATCGACACCCGGGACAGACACATACCCGCACTCCTGTAGACGACGCGATTGCCCACGAGCTGGCCAAGGCACGATACATTATCCATGATCTCGCCGACCACGTCTTCGGACACATAGTACCGACCGAGTTGGCAAGGGACATTTTGCGTCAGTTCGTGCATGATCGGCTCGTTCACGTTTTCGAAGAGACGGGCCACCACAGCGACAACGGTAGCAAGATTCCTCTGAACCCATCATTCAACGAGGTCGAAATTGCTATTCAAGAGGCCTTTGAGATTGCTGATGAGTACGGCTGCATCAAAGCGGACATTGAAGGCGGTGACGCGGCGCCGGGATCATCGTCAGGAAAGGGGAGACAGACTCGAATGAGTGGGAAAGGAGAGGGGAAGCAGAGAATGAAAAGATACTCGTTCAAGTGGAGCACATTCCCTGCAGAACCCCTCCGCGAAGATCCACTCGTGTCGTTCCTCAATAACATCACTGATCTCGCCTTTGAGTTCGCAAAGCCCAGGCTCATAATCTCAAGAACAGAGTTGCGCCATCGCTTTGCAGCCCCCCACGACAAGCATCGCGCAATGCCACTATCATACGAGCCGGATGGAGAGGATATGCGACCCGATTTCGTTTTGTTGCCCATCGAAGCGTTTACAGATAACTTCAAGGTCGTCGATAGGAGGTACATGAACTTCTCTGCTCTGCGCGTTGTTGGCGAGTCGAAGAACAAGGACCTTGTGGCGGGAGTTGAACAACTGCAGCGGTACGCACGTGGCTTGAAGCGTGCGCAGCCATGGGTACATTATGTACTCGGAATGACGGTCACGAAGGATAAGGCAGTATTCTTGCGTGGAGATGGTAGTGGGACGGAGCGTCTGGAGGTGACACTTGGAGATGGTCGCGGATGCATCGAGTTCATAAGGATCCTACTTGGGTTCGCCTTGGCAGACGAAGTCGATCTAGGCCACAATCCGGACGTGTTGGTGAAGTGGAGAGAACAACCATGTGCCGTCAGGAATGCCGCTGCATCGAATTCAACATGGGGGACCAGGCAAAGGGAGGCGCATTCGGTGCCTGATCGCATCTCAAAAGTAGCCGCCTCCGGAGCTGGAGATCATTACTACAGTGCCTTCGCTGCTCTCTGCCCGGTCGCAGTCGGGTCCTCTTCAACCTCAAAGAGGGTTCACTCTGAAATTGCAGATGACGACAACGAAAATGAGGGGACACGGCCGAAGAAGCGTAGGACTGGGAAGAGCACTATGGATGAAGTGAACCGTGTTGTGTTCTTCCCAGAGGTTGTGTATGGCTACGAATGCCTTGGTGTTTTGTTCACTGGCAGCTCAATCCGTGGAAGGGGGACGACTGTGTTCTGTGTCACGGATATCAATCACAAAGCCAAGCGACTGGCATTAAAAATGGCATGGCAGGATCTCGAGCGTGTGGCGGAACAGGATGCAGTGATGGAGAAGGCGATGAGCAAGGAGCGTCACCCTAACTTGATTGTGCCTATCAGGTATGTATCATATATGGTGTGCGCAATGGTGCACTGACATATATATATAGGACATTCAAGGCAGAGAGGAAGGGAAAGCCATGCACCACGCTTGGCGTGATCAGGGGGTTCAGCGATGAACAAATTGGGAGCCTGCACGTTGAGAACCGTGCGCTGACTGTGTCTGCGTTGGAGTTGAAGCGGCCAGTGAAGTACTTTTGGGGCGTGCATGACTTTGTGCGAGGATTGTGTGGTGCACTATTAGGTATGTCCCTCGCGTTTGCAATTCAGATTGCAATGATGTTGATGCGATAACACACAAGGGCATGAATATCTGACGAATATCGGTATTCTGCATCGTGACATCAGCGAGAACAACATTGTTCTCGGTCTTCGTCCTGGAGATGAGCGAGGGTATCTTATAGACCTCGATATGTCAATCCCGCAGAAACCGGAGGTGCCCACATCAGCCGTACCGATTACATTTTGGGACCGTCCCTGGAAGCGTGCCACGCAAAAATCTTCTGCTCCTCATGTATCTGACGGCAAGGAACCTCAAGCAGTCAAAGGGCTGCGAACGGTATGTTCTCCGATTGTTCACCATCGATGTGAACTTACATGTATAGCAGGGGACGTTTCCCTATATTTCTCACAACGTCCTTTTGGGGGGCAGGCACACGCAGTTTGATGATGTGGAATCCTTCCTCTATGTGCTTTTCCTTTTCTTTTTCTCCTATGCAGGGCCGCTTTCCACTGCAGAGCTGCGCAAAGCTGACAAGGCAGGGTTTGTTCAGCCCACTGGTTCCGGTCGTCTGCCTCACATGAGAAACTGGCCAAAAAAGTACGCCGATTGGGCCGATGGAGACCTAGAGAGCACAGGAAGGAAGAAGCACTCTCTCCTCGTGCATCCCTCTGGGGCAAACGATATAATTTCAGATGACCAATTCCAGAGCTGCCTGGAAAATAACTGGCCGCAGGATCTACACGAGCCTATTTCTGCATTGGTCGAGAATTGTTTCACAATGTTCTGGAAGAGTGCACGTATAACGTCGTCCAGGAGATCACGAACAGAAGTTTCGCACGCCGAGTTCATCAGCTTGCTGGAGGAGTGGATGGATGAGTACACTGACCTAGAAGACAAGTTCTCAAACTGCCCGTTTATGCATGGTGTGTTTATGATTTCATCCCTAGGGATGTGCTTTTTCTCACCAAATTGCGCATTCTCTTCGCCCTGTGTAGGACCAGCGTCGAAAGGTTGTTGAGCGACCGGAGCAGTTTTAAACTGTCTTTCTGATGCATCCACCATGCATTAATTGTAGTCTCTCGAAATTTTCATCTTAGATTATCATAATACATGACCCATCGCTGGGGACGATCACCATCGTTAGCATTGCCAGAGGAGTACCAAGTATGTATCTGACGGTGGTCGGTATAAAACTGTAACCAATTTCAGGGTTGCCATTTATGAATGCTTAGTAAGCGTTCGGAAAAAGGTGGTCCACCGTTGTGGCGGGCGCCAACTTGAAGGCTCGTACCAGACCACACGACCTGGCCGGGTTTCCAGCCCGCGGTATGGAATCTCCTGCGGTCTTGGATTCAGATGAAGTCGTACATCGAGTAAAGCGATTCAAGGTCAGCCCTCGTCTGTCAGTCTCTCCTACGATTCACGGATAGGCTCCCAGCATCAATCGTACGCAGAGTCACTGAAAGATGTTCACCTGCCGTCTGCCCTCGACCTTACAAAGTTCGACCATGATATTCCGGTGTGTTTTCCACATTTCTTTTGCCTTGTACGGCTTGTGTTCAAACGGTCACCTACACACCGCAGGACAAAGAGTCGCACTTCTATGTGTCCCTCCAGCAGTGGAGACAGCTTAATCTATCTCCATCGTTCGTCCAGTTTGCAAACAGGGTTGACCCACTTTCCCTTTCCATGCCTCTTCTCTTGCATAACTGGCGAGAAATAGTGCAGATATGGATGACTACAGTAGACACTACCGATGATGAGGCGTTACGGGCACTTCTCGAGTATGCGGACCCTAGTCTATTCCAATCATTTTAGCTCACCTGATCACACAGCCTTCTTCAGAGGTTGGCGCATGACCTTCGGACAACTCTGTCGCCCGCCTATGCTGAGCTTTTAGCCAAGCTCCTCATTTTCCTCCCCCGTCCTATCGCTACTTCCGCGCTTACGGCGCTACTAGCGACATTGTCGGGCCTTTTCAGGTATCTGCTCGTGCCATCTATTCACCTAGATCTTTTGCAACAAACGTGGTCTTCCTTCCATGCCGTCCTACCGAGTTGCGGCCCTGAGGTGCAGCGTGCCGCCGCCGAGGTTTGGGCATCTGTGCTACGCCGGTTGAAGACTTCTGCGCGTGAAAAGGCAGTTCTCCTCATGGCTGAGAATCTTGATGGTGTGGAGAATGCTAGTGCTTGGATGCTTGTGTTTGCCTGCAAAGTTAGTGTATCTCACCTCCTGCAAATTCCAGGTACTGACCACCCTTGCCCTCACGCTCAGTCTGTCTCTTCAACCCTTCACACAACTTCACCTTCGATCCTCGGACCACTGATTGACTGCTATCTGGGTTGTGAAACTCCCGAATTACTGCACACCCTTCTACGGCGTTCACTCACCTCTATCATTCATCACTGCAAAGACGCTGAGCAGTTCTCTGGTATTAGCGAGATACTCACTACCCGATTCTTGACCTCTGTCGGCCAACCATCATCAAATGGTGTAGAAGTAGAGCGTCTCCGCCGCATTTTGCAGCTGATCAGTATCGTTTGCAGTGTACGCCAAGGCTCTCGATTATCTCGTGAGTTTCTTCGTCTTTCTCTTGCCCCTGTCTTATTACCATCGATCCTGTGTTTAAAGCGCCGCAGTTGTCGCAGTTAGCTTCTGCTCTCCCCAATGTTCAGATTAGCCCTCCGATCGAGACCGCTCTCCTCAACTTTTCAGTCGCAGTCCTTACAGCTGGGGACATGTCCATAGCAACGGGGACTGGCCGTTTATTTATTACGGAAGCTCTCAAAGTGCCCGAATTCGGAGTATCACTTCTCGGTGCCCTCGCAGGGCTGTCTTGGGGAGGATGGAAACTCGTTGCCTTACCTGCCCTGTTCAGGTCTACTGGTGATCTTCTCGCTAGAGAACCGAAGCGGACGTTACGCTTGTTTGCAAACCTCAGACAATCCGATAAACTCGGCGAGGTAAATATCGTGTGGAGACACACCATTAATATTTGGCTTTGCGAACGGTTGTCTCACTGGGAGCTTTGTCCGGGCAGTGTAGACGAGCTGCGTAACCTCCTGTCGTTATCGGTATATGTCGAGAAGATGCCAGCATTATTGGTTGGGATGGTCCAGCGCATGCTAGACGCACCTGACCCAGAGACCTCGTGGAATGCGTCCTATGCAAATGCAGCCTGGGTTTTACAGACATGTATGCATGCTCTCGCAGGATCAAGAAATGTATCACGGGGGCAACAAGTCCATTTAGTGGAGTGGACTAGGGCAATCGTACAGCAGTGGTCATGGTCTCAGTGTGCTTTAGCTGGCCTAGCAGACCTTGTGCAATCGAGGTGAGGTGACTACTTCCTTCTCCGGAGGAGGGTATATTGACAGGATTTCTCGGTAGTCCACCGACACCGGATGTCCTATTATTTTCAGAGCTATACCTGCACTTGCGGACATGCATCATATCGCATTCGCGGTCGCTACGTCTTAGCGCACTCAAAATTCTCGCTTCGAAGCTAGTGAAGTCGTCTCCGGGTGAACAGGATATACTAAAACGGTGTTTGCAGGGAGAGGAGGTTCCTCTGGACGTCCAGGGAGCGCGCGAACGGGTGTTGCGGATTGGTCGTATCGGACAGGTGATCAAGGATGATGAACCATTGGCTACTGACCTTTGCATCAGATGGCTGATCTGTAAGTTTTTACTCCGTCTGTTCGAACTCGTTTGAACCTTCCCATATAGCCCAGCTGAAGGTCAGTTTGCGGCCACTGTGGTCGCCGGCTGCTGAGGCGCTCTCGTCCTTGGCCAAGCGCTTCGGGGATGTTGTTTGGGCGTGCCTCTTTGACGAGTTGCAAGCGGTTAACAAAATGGCAAAGACTCACGATCTTCCCGAGTGGTTGAACGAAAACGTCGAACAAGATGCGAGCGATGATCCTTGGGAGGAGGAACGGACGTGGAGAGACGGCGCTGCACACAGGATGAGAACTGTGATCTCAAGCTGGCTAGATCGGGACCACGACCGGAAGGCTGTCATATTCGTGAGTGTGGGTTTCCGGTCTCCCAGACGGTTCGATATTTAGCACCATTTTTATCTTCCTAACAGGATCAGAAATCCTCCGATCGATTCGATCCAATTTCGTTTGAGACGCAGCTGTTGTTGACACTTGGACAATGCTCAACCCTTGCAGAGAAACACAATCGCGAACTCGTTCCTTTCTTCCTGTCAATGGCGGTCGACGATGACATAATTATGAGTTTCCCCCGCTACAAACTGAATGCATGGCTCACGTTATTCAGCAAATTCAGCAACCCCAAGGCCCTCCACGCCACAGACACACTCTTCACCTTCTACCGCACCCTTCTCTCCCACCCCGATCGTGCGCTGCAAATGATAGCGCTTAGCTGCGTGTTGACGTACAAGTCGCCTCACCTCGCAAGGCATGAGGAGACACTTCGGCGTTTCCTGGACGAAACTTTGTGGCGAGACGAGCTCGCACATCTTGACTGGGCTTCCCTAGATGCAACAGATCGGCCCATGTTCGTGGACGTCGCGATTCGTCTCCTGTTTGGTATCATGCTCGAGAGAAAGGGACGCACGAGGGGAGGGGACCGGAGAGCTGCTGTGCTGGGCACGCTCGCTGCGTGTTCGGAGGGCGAGCTCGGACTGCTTGTCGACTTGATGCTGAAACCGATGGGATCCAGTAGTGAGGCGTGGCGGGATGGGGAGTTCGTGTTGACCGAGGTGCCTTTGAATGTGTCCACAAGGCAACAAGTTGGGTTTTTGAATCTATTGGGCGACGTGCTGAGGCACCTAGGGCCGAGGGGGATGGTACATTGGCCTGCCCTTCTTGGAACTACCCTAAGCCTCGTTGCATCTGCGCAGTCCCGATTAGGAGCGTCGAATTCAAGTGAGGCGCACAACGCAAGCACTGCAAATGAGGTCCAAAGAGGAGAAGACGGGGAAGATCGAGAGGATGTCGATGCTGATGTCGATGCTGATGCTGATGCTGATGCTGATGCTGATGTTGATGCTGACGCAAACGTTGACGATGGTTCGACGAGGGCGTATCACTCTATTCGACAGCTGGGTTTGCGGCGGCTGGCTGACTTTTTCCGCAGTTCTGTCTCGTTCGACTACGCACCGTACTTGCGGGCATCCTTTGACGCCATAATCTCACCGCGGCTCGTGCTCTTCGACCAGGAAAACATACAAGCGCCTTCGGCTTTGCTCGATGTGTTTTACCTATGGGCGTCCCGACCGGAGTACACCCATTATCTGGTGGACTATGATGACCGTGTACTGCCCAAGGTGTTGGATTGCTTGGTCGCCACGAACGTCAAGCCTGCCGTTTTGACGCACATCCTAGATATTGTCGATCATTTACTAAATCTCTCTTCCGAGGATGACGTGATCGCACAACGCATTGTAAAGCCACATCTCTCAATCTTACTTGGGAATCTCACGACGCTCGTCCAACGCACCAAGGGCGACCAAAACCTATCTAATCCCCTTACTCAACGCCAGATCAGCGTTCTGTCCCTAGTCGCACATCACGTCGTCGACCCCGATCAGGCGACCATCCTCATGGGCTTGCTCTCGCCTTTGTTACGCAAACCAGGAAAAGTGGTTCCCGAAAAAACCAAGGTCAACTTGCTGACCATCTTGAACAATCTGTTTGTGCTTGTACCCGAATTATCGGATCCGGCGTCGCCAACGTTTGGAAGAGTGTTTGAGTTATTGTCGCGCTTGTTCCTCACGTTTCGTTCGAACAGCGGACGGATTGCGCTCACATGTACGTTCAACCAACTCGCGATCGTCCATCCGGTCCTTCAAGGTGTCGCTTCGCTATTGGAGTCGCTCAATGCTTGTTCTACGAAGCGGGTGAACGAGCCCGATTTCGATCGTCGACTCGCGGCGTTCACGACGCTTAATGAGGAGCGCTACGTCACCCTTTCTCCTCGCGACTGGTTGCCATTATTGTACAACGCCCTTCATTTCGTTCAAGATCCAGAGGAACTCGCAATTCGTAACAGCGCAGCGTTTATGCTCCGCCGTTTCATCGGTGTCGCGGCTTCCGATGCACCGTCGGCGGTCGAAGCTGAATCTATCTTCATGTGTGCTGTCCTCCCTGCGCTCAAAAACGCATTGCGATCAAAGACGGAGCTTGTTCGTGCTGAAGCTCTCGGCGTTATCGCACACGCCGTACTCAAATGCGAACGCATCGTGTCCCTCCAAGAGATGCGGCCGTTGCTCGCAGGCGGTGACGACGAAGCCAGCTTCTTCACCAACATCCACCACATCCAGGTTCATCGACGGACGAGGGCACTTCGACGGCTTAGCGAACAATGCGAGGAAGGGTACTTGCGAGGCAGAACGTTGGTGGAGATATTCGTGCCGCTCGTGGAGCACTACATTGTCTCGACGGCGTCGCTCGATCATTTACTCGTGGCCGAGGCGATCAATACACTGGGCCGGATTGCGAAGCAGCTTCAGTGGTCGGCGTATTACAACCTAGTCCAAAAGTATGTTCGGAGCTCCAAGGACAAGGACGAGGCCATCCGCGTGCACGTGCGCACGCTTGTCGCTATTCTCGAAAACTTTCACTTCTCGATGGAGGAGGCAGTCCAGGAAACGGCCATGGCTGCCACCCTGGACAGCGAGGCACTAGAGGGGGAAGAGGAGAACGCGACCGAGATCGAACCACCACCGATCGTTCCCTCTGCCGACGTGAAAAAGGTATCCGATGCCGTGAACATGCGACTGCTCCCAGCTCTACTAGGCTACCTGGAGAACCGGGAGGAGAACGAGGACAGTCTCCGTATACCCGTCGCACTTGGGATCGCCAATGTCGCGTTGCATCTCCCGGCCAGCTCGAAAGAAGCGCAGATTGGGAAGCTCTTGACGGTACTGAGTCAGGCGTTGCGTAGTCGGTCTCAAGAGACGCGCGACCTCGTTCGTGAGACGATGTGTCGGATCGCCGTTGTGCTTGGTCCCGTGTATCTTCCACTGGCCCTGCGCGAGCTCCGAGCAGCGCTCTTGCGTGGTCCGCAGCTCCACGTGCTCGCTTACGTGACGCATACACTGTTAACCTACGTGATCTCGCCCGACCGTGCCGACGCGGCGTTCGATGACCTCGATGGATGCGTCGACGATATTGCGCACGTTGCCTCTGAAGTCGTGTTTGGCGAGTCGGGAAAGGATGTCCAGCACGAGGATTTCAAGACCAAGATGCGAGAGGTCAAGGGGAGCACGTCGAAGGGCTTGGATTGTTTCGCGCTCTCTGCGCGCTATGTGTCGCCGAGCCGGATCAGTGCGCTGTTGTTGCCACTCAGATCCGTGATGGAGGTGACGGGTTCGGCGAAACCGATGCAGCAAGTGGACGAGGTGCTTCGGCGGATTACGAATGGGCTGAACGCGAACGCGCGTCTGGGCCCACCAGAGTTGCTGGTGTTGTGTCACACGCTCGTCAGCCAGAACGCCAAGTTTCTACAGGAGGCGGAGAGGAGGGCGACACCGGCGAAAGGCAGGGGGCGCAAGGATGACTACATCATTCAGACGAAACGAAAGATCGTTGCCGATAACGATCATTATGCGCACAATTCGTATCGGTGTGTATGTCTGCGTCGTGTTAGTGTTGGGGTCTGACGCTTTCCTTCTTTTTTCTTTCCGGATTAGCTTCGTCGTGTTTGGACTCGATCTGTTCACAACTGCCTATCGGCGGTCGCGGTTTGACTTGCATGATGCGCAGCTGCTGGCGAGACTGGAGCCATTCGCGAACTTAATCGGGGACACGCTATATACTGAATCGGAGGCGGTCATCGTTGCAGCTCTCAAGGCCGCTCCTTGTATACTTCAATGCCCTTTGAAAGCTGTTCCTTCGTCGGCGCCTGTCATGTCCCGCCAGATCCTCGCCATTATCCGTTCCGTCGGGAGTGCCGAGTCGGAGGTAGCTCAAACTGCATTCAAATCCCTCGCGACGATTCTGCGGGAATGTCCGACGTCGAACGTCAAGGAAGACGATCTCTTGTTTCTCCTGCAACTCCTCGCGCCTGACCTCGAAGAGCCGGGTCGACAGGTGAGCGTGTTTGCGCTTTTGCGTGCGATCGTCGCGCGCAAGCTTGTCGTACCGGAGCTGTATGATCTTATGACGACTGTGTCATCCATTCTCGTCACCTCGCAATCGTCGCACACGCGCGAATCTGCACGGTCGCTCCTCCTCCAGTTCTTGCTCGACTACCCTCAAGGAGCGGGACGTCTGCACACGACACTTGCTTTCTTTGCGCGGAACTTGTCGTACGAGCATACTTCAGGCCGACTGAGCGTCCTCGAGTTCCTGCATGTGTTCCTGACCAAGTTCGACGTGGGCTTGATGGCGAAGTACGCCGAAATGCTTTTTGTGGCCCTCCTACTGTGCATGGCCAATGATACGGAGAAACCGTGTCGGGTGGCTGTTGCGGGGGTGATTCAAGTGCTCGTGCGACGGTTGCAAGAAGAACCACGAAAGGAGCAGCAACAACCACTACTAGAGCGAGTGGTACTGGGACACTTGCATGCGTGGGTAGTGCAAGAGGAAAAGAGGACGTTGCGGAGTGTAGCGGTCCAGGTGTATGGGCTCGTCGTGGATGCGTTGCAGCGTGCGGTGGCGCCGTATCTCGATAGGATGCTGGACGACTTTGCGGCCGTTGCGGAGAGTAGCTGTGGGCTGCTTTCGGGAGAAGCGTTGGATGGGGACGGGGACGGGGACAGGGACGGGGAGTGGCATGCGACTTACCAGGTGCTGCAGGGTCTGGTGAAAGTGTTGCAAGTATTCCCGGAGGTGACGACAGAGCCCGGCAAGGTACGGTGGACGGCTGTTGTCCAGTTGCTTGCATACCCACATGCATGGGTGCGGAGCGCGGCGTGTCGATTGCTCGGGGTGCTCTTTGCAGCGTCGACGACGGCGGTGGCGGGGGAGGGTGCCGGTGCTGAGGGTGTGCTGACGCACGCGGGGATGAGGGACGTGGCAGAGAAGTTGGCTGCATTACTCAAGGGTCCGAACGTGGAGGCCCCCGTGGCGTTGCAGGCAGTGAAGAGTCTATTTTTCGTGGGCAAGTGGTTCGTAGCGCAGGTGTCGGACGGGAGCGGGGTTGGTGTTGAGGAGAACCAAAGTGAGTACGATGATGACGGGGACGAGGAAGGAGATGGGGGAGCAGAGGGGACGGGGAAGGAACGGACGGACGCGCTGCCCTGGCTTTTCTCCAAGCTGTCGTATCAAGCGCGGTCTGCACAGATCGCACGACGGAAGCGGTCGAGTGGTCTGCAAGCCAACTGGTCGCTCTTGCCGCTATCCGTGCTGCGTTTCTTTGCAGCAATGACCTCATATATGGATGCGACGCAGCTGGAGCGATTCTTGCCACACATCCTCACGCCCGTTTATCGTATCACCGAGGAAGACACCATCCGGGACGCTGGGATGGGTACGTTGGTTGCTTTCTTATCAAGACACGGCTCACGCTCGTTTGGGTCAGAGGAACTGAAGACGACGGCAATCGAGTTGCAGGACCTCGTCCAAGCCAAAGTGGGCACGACAGCATTTGCGAACACGTATAATCGCATTCGACAGGGGGCGGTGAGCGTGCAGCAGGCGCGACGGGTGGCACGGGTGACCAAGGTACGTCTGTCGTTTATGGGGGGGCATGTTCTTATCCGGACGCAGGCGACGACGGACCCCGAGGCGGCTGCGAAACGCAAACTAGCGAGGAACGCGATGAAAAAGGAGAGTCGGAAACGAAAGCATAGAGGATTTGCGTGCGTTGTTTTTTTTTTCTCCCCGCGGATGGCTCACCACACGAACAGTGAAAGCCGGGGTCGTGTCAAGAGACGGCGGGAGGCGTGAAAAAAGTTTTTTTAGGGAGACGTCTCAACGACTTGTCGGGGGTTACTTCAACGCCCCGGAGATTCACTGATTGCCTCATGTCGCTTTTGCCCCTCCCCCTTTTCTTATTGTAGGGGTCAATAACAGGCACTCGATCCGGTGTTTCCTGTCTTTCATGATGTTTTTTTTTCTTGCCATGTTTGAGCCACTCTTGCGGATAGGTAACTTATTCGATTCGTTACGCTCCATGTTCTTTCCCTCTTTTGCAATCCAGATTCTCTTCATCTCCCCAAGATCTGGTTTCTCAGGGTTGGGAAGTCGAATGAAACGTGATCGTCTTGAAGCAAGGTTTATGGATCTGACAGTGAGTGAGTGCAGTATGGCCGCGGAGTGTCGCCATGCCACAATGCATGCAGGTTGGAACGTATTGGTATGGCAATGCTGGGCATCTCCGCACACACCTGGCAGATATTGCTAAGAACCAGGAGAAGCACCTATTCAGTTCGTGATCCGTCCGGTTCCCGCCGTGGCCTGGACTCGCTCCAAGTCTGGTAGTGGTACACACGCTTCGAGGGCTGTAGATAGGAGACGAAACACTGTATTTCCCAGGAATAGATGATATTACACAAGTGTGCAGAAGGGAAGAGAAGGAAAGGAAAGAGAAGGAGGGAAAACAAGAGAGTAAATCGTGGGTGGAAGCGGAGCACGTTGCCAAGAAGATGAAAAATGAAAAAAAGGAAGTCTGCGGGAGAGTTCGGAGCAGTACGGACAAGAACAAGGAACAAGGACCGCAAAACCATGGTGCGGGTTCAATGTGCGTGTCGGGGACAAGATGAAGGCGACCTGCTTTTCGGACTTGAAAAATGCGTATGCAGAAAATGGAAACACGATGAGAACACGATGGCGGAGCCATGAGCCATGGACGAGGAATAGACTGTGTGCTGCATGGCATCCTGTCGTCGAGGGTCCAGTTCTATATCCGATGGATCTGTAAACAAATACAGAGAGCATCCGGGGCATCGTGTACGATATGGTACGTGGGCGGAACGGAGAACGTGGGGGAAGGTTAACAGGGCGAATGGACGCCGGGAGGGTAGGGCAAGTACGGGAGGTTTTCTGGACAGTATGCTGGCGGAGGGGGCTCAATGGAGTCAAAGGAAGCGGGGGTGGTGGGTGTGCGGGGACCCAGCTCGTCCTTGTGTATGCTGGCACGGGGTGTACGTGGGGTGTATGGGGGCACGGACGAGAGGGGAGCCGGGCGGTGTTTTGGGGAGGGAGGGATCTCCTTTGGATGAGCAAAGGGATCGGGATCTGCAAAGTCCCAGCTGCCGTCCTTGTGCCGGTGCGAGAGACGGAGTGGCTTGGGAGCTGGGAATGCATCGCATGAACGTGAGGGATGTATTGGGGGGACAGGATACGCACCAAAACCGACTTTGGAGGCGGTCTCGGAGACGGGGACGGGTTGGGACTGGCCGTCGGGTACGCGGCGCAGACGGAGGATGAGCCAGGTGAGGAGGATGGCCATGAGGACGCCGACGACGGAGACGGTGGCTGCGACGGCGGCGAGGTCGGAGTGGGACGGGCTGGAGTAGACCGGGGGCGACGACGGGGCGGCGGTTGGCTGGGTGAACGGCATTTGTGATCTAGAAAACGAGTGTGAGCATCAGTAGAAGAAAAAAGGTCAAGAGAGAGAGAGGGAGAGAAAAAAATGGCCAACGTCGTCTTCTCTTCCTCGTCGCCGAAGCCAGCCCTTTTCAGTAGTCCACTCTGTCCGCGACGACCAAGCGAGTAACTAATAGAGCCGTCATACGCGACTGGCTCAACAAATCATCAGAGTCCCTCATGCCCTTTGACGACGACGACGATCAGCGTCATCCTGCACCCTGGCGCGACTACGTCCCCGGTGACTGGCAGATCGCCGTCCAGATCGCACAGTCAAGATTGCTCTCCGCCAGCACGAACACGCGCCTCGCCTTCCTCCGTGATGATCTTCTCTGGCTCACCCACCAAGGCATGTCCGTGTTCGCCCCCGTTCGCCTGGCTGACACCCCCTCCAGATCTGACCCTCTCGCAGGTCTTGGACGTCTTCAAACTTCTCACAGAGACCTATCCACGCTACATCGACACGCCATCACGCGATGCCGTGGAGCACATTGGTATGCGCCTCGTCCAAAAAGACGAATCGGCCCATGACGCGCCAAAACTGGGCGTGCTCGACCATGTCCTCGGTTGGCTCGCAAACGAAGTGACTCGCATGTCCAAACCAGCGCCCAGGTCTGCCCCCGTCTTGACGTCGCTTGTTCCGCACCCATTGAATGCGCTCTTTTTCTTTCTTTCTTCTCAAGTTCGTATGCTGCAGCCGACATCTTTGTCCTCTTGAGCTGGTCGTGTGGTCTCTACACCATCTGTCTCTCCACTTCCTCCGATTTTATTTCGTCCGACGGTTGGCGCGTCCTCACTGGCGTCCTCGCCGCCCTCCTTGATTTCCAGCTCAACCCTTCTACGCGATCAAAACCCACGATTCAGAAAAGCGCACTTGTTCGCACCCGCAGGGCACTTCGCTCCGCCCCTCAGCATCTTCACCTGCTCCAATCCACGCTGGTCGCTCATGCAAAGTCGAGTCAAACACCCCTCGTCTACATCGCTCTTCTAGGCACAGCCATCGACGTCATGATTCGCCTCAAAAACATCAACGATGAGTCCCTCAAGCAAATCCCATCATCCATCAAGGTGAGCACTTATCGTGTACGGTTCTCCGCTTTCCTACATGGCTGGGCTCAGGAGGATATCATTAACCTGTATACGACTCACGTCCTCATGTCCAAAACAACCGTCCCTCCACATTCTTCCGTACGTCTCTTCGCCGCCACACTTGTCTTCCGACTCATCGGCCGTAGAATGCACTTTATGACTTTATACGCACTCACATTGGACCTGGCGACCTTTCCGCATCGATATTACCGACGATGGAAAAAGCTCTCCTTCGTTCTCCAGAGTACTCACTCAGTGGTATGCTGTCTCACGCGTATATCTGTCGGCCCCCGTGACGTTCTCCAGTGATTGCCGACTTTCTGCTCGCTTATTCACACCCCCTCGACGTACCTGCCCTCAAAAAGCTCCTCAGTGCTTCCCTCAACTCGGCCAAATCGAGCAACCCTGCCGTGCGAACAGATGCCTCGGCTCTCTTCAAAGCCTTGCTATTCAAATTCCCTCCAGATTTCCTAGAGACCGCGGTCTCCGAGATACTAACGCTTCCACTAGCCGGGAAGACGACAGGGATCGATCACCGGATCACGCTGTATACGATGCTCACGATGATTCCCAAACACGATGTTGCGTCGATGACGCTTGTGAAGGCCTTGCCAGCGCTGGCCGTCAAGGAAACCAACGATATTGCGACATCACTCCTTGCACGCACCCTTCCGACCCACCTGAATCACCTGTTTGCACGGAACACGCCCATTCCACCTGATGTCCTCACAACGATCGCAAAGGAGATGAACAATGCCAAGCCAACAATGAAGCGAGCGTTCGTTAGCGTCGTGGGTACCGCGTTATGGGATATCGAGAATGTGTCTGGGTCGATCAACGATACCGTCAAGGGCTTTGCAACCACGGTCTCTGGTGCGTTGGAGGGATGTATCAAGACGGTGAGTGCGAATCCCCTCGGTACGGCTGCAGGCCCCATGGAGGGGTACGTTGCCGTAGCCATCCTGCTCGGTCCATTGGCCGTTTCTGGTATCTTTGGTATGTTTATTTTTATTTTCATTTCAGCCATCACTTCTCTTCTACCATGTTCCGGCTATTTGATCATAGACTGACGTTAATGTCGACATCATTTTTTCTTTTTTGATTTGAATATCATGTTGTAGACGATATCGTTTCGCGGAGTCTGACGTTCGACGCCTTGCTGGGAACGTCGACGAAACCGTCCTTTCTCATCTGGGATAAGGTCTATCAGAAGCTCAGCGAGCCCGATGACACCCTCTGGCTACTTCGCGCTGCAGATCTAGCCGTGCCCAGACTCGAGTCTGAACTACTCAAGCACCAGAACCTGAGGTACGTGTGTGCTGCTTGCGTGCGGCGTCTCATCCACATTCGTTTCTTGATGGGAATGGATGCGTTTTTTTATGAATGTGTCGTAGGGTTACGTTCGGTTCCGTGTTTGTGCATCTGGTGGTACAGACGACGTTTGCAGACGTCCGAAGGGCTGCAACGCATGTACTTGCGGAAGCCGTAACGAGACGACCGCAGCTTCTAAATGAGGTGCTTCGCGATGCACTTACGGCCTCCCTTATCAAACCTGCCGCATCGAGCAAGGCGACTGGGCCACCCGTGCCCTCTTCCCCGACAGGGGAGGAACAAGAGCGGCCTGCGGCGGATAAGCGAGGGCGATACGCTGCGGTCTTGCTCGCCTGTGTGAGTTTCGGGGACGAACAGCGGTTGGACAAGGCGGCACAGGGAGTGTTGGTCGCGAAATTGGTCGTGTTGGCGCACCATCCCGCCGTTTGTAAGCCCTTCCTTTCCTTGGTGTCAAGCGCGATTGGTTCTGACGGGTCACAGGTGGGCTGTCACGTATGCTATGGATCGAATTGTGTCAGAGAGCGGGTACGGATCCCCTCGAGGTCCTGAATGAGCACATCGATCTGGCGATGAAGTCCATGCTCGAGGCGTCCATGACCGACCCTAAGGTGCGCTTCCTTTGTTTCGTTTTTTGGAATATATGCGCTGTGATTGCTGAGTTTGACCTCGTCATGCAATGTTCTCTGCGCGCCGCATAGTTTGGTTTCGTGGAAGCGAGCTATCGCGCGATCGGTACGCTGACATTTGTGGCCCCGCACATCGCGTTACCGCGCGTGATGGATCAACTCCGGGTAGATATCGATCCCAAGACGTTGAGTGCGTTGACGGAGGAAGAGATTGGGATTTGGGAGACGCCGGAGGGGACACCATACGTTGACGGTAAGGCCTCTATTGTACTCGGTGACCATCGTACTGGATGACTCAACGATCATCCCTGCCCAACCAGTGCTTGCGACGCAGAGAAAGGACGAGGGACCGAAAAAGGGAAAGGGCGCGGAGATGGCCCGATGGGAAGCCGAGCTGCGTCAGAGTCTCGCGAGCAAAAAGACCAGGTCTGGCGGTACGGGAGGGCTCTCCAGGGAAGCACATGCGCTGGTGCAAGCGCAACTCTCGAAAGAAGCTGTTGTCCGTGAACGCGTCGGTGCTCTCCGGGCGCAGCTTCTGCGTGGCTTGGCGTTCGTCCGGAGTGTCGTCGACGGTGGTGGGGCGAGCGTGGGGGATTATGTGAGGTTTATGGCCGAGTGTCTGCTCGAGGGGGCGATGAGCGAGAATTGTACACGGCTGGTTGGGGAAGGAGAGGTAGGGCCGTTTGAGGCGTTTGTAAGCCTGACACGGTGTTGTTCAGAGCGACTGGAGGGCTTGAGGAGGTGGGTCGGCGTGGCGGTGTTAAGAGCGTTGGAAGTAGGGTGTGTGCCCGAGGAGCAGGCAGCAGAAGGGTTGAGCTGTTCGTTCTCCCCCTATTCTCACGCTTATAGTTTCTGACGCTCGTGGCTTAGCACTGGTCCTTCGCGTGCTGTACAGGCTTCGAACGCTTTCAGAGCAGGCGCCATTCGATGCGGCGACGTTTTCTTTTGCACTCTTCTTGCTCGGCCGTGTTGTGCATAAAGGTGGAGTGGGCGTCGACAAGGAAGGGGAGCAGGCCGAAGATGAGGCGCTTGAGCAGGTTGCGCTCGTGTTGGACGTGATTAGGTTCCATCGGGGCGAATGTACGTTTTGTTGTTCTCGCATCCTTCCTAATCGTGTGTGTGCCGCTCACTTTTTGCTTTCATGCCTGTCTCTGTCTGTCTGTTCAGTCTCGGACACCGCCTTTCCGCGCAAGAGGACGCTCGAACACGTGTTGCACGTAGTTAGGTCACAACCGCGGTTGAGTAAGGACGCATCCTCGCTCCTCGTCGATCTGGGCGAGGCAATCCAAGCGAATGCGACACGGGAAGAGGTCGCGGTGTTGATCGAAGGGACACTTCTCCAAGAGACGCACGTGCGGAATTCGTGTTTGCAGGCGCTCCAGGTAAGGGAGGGGGGCTCGGTTGGGGATTTCGTTTTTTTTCTGACGAAACGTAACAGCCGTTTGATTTGACCGAGTCAGATTGGTCGCCTCAGCTGTGGGTCGCGTGTCACGATGAGGACGAGCAGAACGCGCGGTTGGCGAGTCATGTGTGGGAGGATAATGGGTTGGACGTGGTCGAGGGGTTCCTTGGAGATATGCTTGATTTCTTGGGTGAGTCGTGTCGTTTTCCAAGGGGTGGTGGTTCATCTTGTTTTTTTTTTTCTTTCTCTACGGACACGCTGTCGCTCGTGATTGGTTGGAAATGATTTGATTAGGCCACGAAAACGCCTATGTGAGGACGAGCACGCCGTCCGCGATTGCAGATGCGGTCGTGCATCACCCGCAGACGGGCGACAAGACGATCAATGCGCTGCAAGCATTGTATCGGGAAAAGGTAAGGCGACGTAGTCGCGTCATGATACCCCCTTGTTCATTCCGTTTATTTATCGTCATCTTATCAGGCCAAGATTCTCGCGCCTGAATTTGATGAATATGTGGGTACTCTCTGTTTACTGCCTGCGGGCTATAACAAGGATAATAATAAAAGCCAAACATACAGGGAATGGTCATTGCACACAGCTTGGATCGCGTGGATCCGTGGCCCACGCGCGTTGCGATCGCATTGGCGTTTGCACGACTCGCGCCACTGTTCCCCGAGACGCAAGTTGAGCCGTTCTTTCAGTTTCTCATCCAGGACGGGGCGCTGGGCGATCGGTCGCCGGACGTCCGACGAGAAATGCTGCAAGCCGGCGCGGCCGTCATCGATCACCATGGTGCAACCCAGCTTGCTGGACTGCTCTCCGCGTTCGAGACATACCTTGCTGGGCGGAGTCCTGAAAACGAGACAGGCGACCAGATCAAGGAGGCCGTCGTCATCCTGTTCGGTCGCGCGGCGCGACATCTGGCCGCATCTGACCCGCGCATCCCGAGTATCGTGGACCGCTTGGTAGAAGCGCTTCAGACGCCGGCGGAGCAGGTGCAAATGGCCGTCTCGGATTGTCTCGTCCCGCTCTTGACGCTGATGGGCAGGGATCGGAGCGGGCAGTTGATCGATGCGTTGTTCAAGACGCTGTTCGATGCGCCCAAGTACGCTGCGCGGCGGGGTGCAGCATATGGTTTGGCAGGCGCGATCAAGGGGCTTGGGATAGGCGCGATGAAGCAGCACGACGTGATCCAGCGACTCCGTGTTGCCACCGAGGAGAAGAAACGATTCGAACTGCGTCAAGGGGCCATGTTTGCGTTTGAGACGCTGTCGTCGACGCTCGGACGACTGTTTGAGCCATATATCACGTTCATCCTGCCTATGCTACTGACGGCGTTTGGAGATGGCACCGCAGACGTGCGCGAGGCAGCCCAAGACGCCGCGCGTGTGATCATGGGGAATATGTCTGGCTATGGTGTCAAGCTCATCTTGCCTTCGCTGCTGTCCGGACTGGACGAGAAACAGTGGCGGTCCAAGAAGGGCTCGATCGAACTGCTGGGCATGATGGCCTACTGCTCACCACGCCAACTCTCGCTCTCGCTCCCGATCGTGATACCACGACTGACAGGCGTGCTCACGGACACGCACGCGCAGGTCAAGGCGTCCGCCAACAAGAGCTTGAAACAGTTTGGAGAAGTGATTAATAATCCGGAGATCCAAGCATTAGTGCCGACGTTACTCAAGGCGCTCGTGGATCCGGCCAAGACGACGAATGCGTTGTCGGCGTTGCTCAGGACGTCGTTTATGCATTACATTGACCATTCGTCGCTCGCTCTTGTATGTCTTTGTTTTCTGTTTCAAGAGTGACTGCGAGTGACGTTTGGCGTTCACAGGTCATTCCGATCATTGAACGAGGATTGAGGGAACGTGGCGCGGAGGGAAAGAAGAAGGCGGCGCAGATTGTGGGCAACCTAGCGTCGCTGACGGATTCAAAGGATTTCGTGCCGTACCTGTCGGGTTTACTGCCCATGGTCCACGTCGTGCTTGTCGACCCAGTTCCAGAGGCACGTGCGACTGCTGCCAAGACTCTCGGTGCGCTCGTTGAACGACTTGGGGAGGTCCACTTCCCGGATCTTGTACCTGGCCTGCTGAGGACGCTCAAGACCGAGACATCTGGTGTCGATCGACAGGGTGCCGCACAAGGATTGAGCGAGGTCCTTTCCGGACTCGGTATGGACCGTCTCGAGGGACTCTTACCAGACATCATCGTGAATGCGCAGTCACCACGGAGCACCGTGCGCGAAGGCTTCATGTCGCTCCTCGTCTACCTACCTGCGACGTTTGGGAACCGGTTCCAACCACACTTGTCCAAGATTATCGCCCCAATTCTGAGCGGCTTGTCCGATACGGAGGAGCACGTGAGGGAGGCAGCAATGCGGGCAGGGAGGATGATCGTGACGAATTATTCGAGCAAGGCCATCGATTTGTTGTTGCCCGAGTTGGAACAAGGGATGTTTGATCCTGGGTGGCGGATCAGAGTGGGTTTTCTTTTTTTCCCAATGTCGTTCCTTCCTGTCTCACGCGTGCGCTGATGCTGCCTTTTTTTTCTTTTTTCTTTTGCCAGCAATCCTCGATCACGTTGGTGGGAGAGCTGCTGTTCAAGGTGTCCGGGATTACGAGTAAGCCTGAGGCTGGGGACGACGAAGAGATGGCTGAGGCTGCTGTGGCGGAGTCCTCTCGTCGGGCACTGACGGAAGTACTAGGCGCTGAGCGACGCGATCGTATTCTGTCGGCACTGTACCTGGCCAGACAGGATACCGTCAATGTCGTTCGTCAGTCGTCCATCCATATCTGGAAGGCGCTCGTGCATAACACGCCTAGAACAAGTGAGGATCACTCTAGACGAGAGAGAGGCAACTCATGTTTCATTTCTTCCTAGTTCGCGAGATTTTGCCCGAGTTGGTCGGTCAGCTTGTCAAGCTGTGTTCAAGCGACGAGTTTGAACAGCAAGAGGTCAGTACCCTTTTTTTTTTCTCATCGGACTTTGCGTTTCTCATCTGTTGGGGGTACAGACTGCTACGCGTACAACCGCTGAGCTCTGCCGCAAATTTGGCGAAAAGATTCTGGGCGAGATCATTCTGATTTTGCAAAACAAGGTCGCTTCGCCTAATGCACGTACCCATCAGGGCGTATGCCTCATGTTGTCGGACATCATGTAGGTTTACCCTCACCCGTGTCCCGTTTTCCGTTCTGCTGATAGTTTTTGCAGGGAGAGTACGACCGATACGCAGCGCGAGGGTCATGAGAGCGAGATTATTAATATGGTCCGGACCTCGCTTGTGGACGACGATGCAACTGTCAGGGCAGCAGCGGCGAAAGCGTTTGACACACTCCAGGAGCATATTGGGGCCAAGGCTATTGATCAGACAATACCTACACTACTGGAGGCTCTCCGTCAGCCTGGCGCAAGCTCTGAGACTGCCCTTCAGGCTCTTCAGGAGGTCATGTCGGTGAGTAGTGGACCTCTCGGGACGAGAGGAGAGAATGGCTAGTGTTCTAACATGTGTATGTACTAGGTTCGAGCGGCAACAGTATTCCCCGTGTTAATTCCGACGTTGATCGCCACCCCAATGACGGTATTCAATGCACGTGCGCTTGCGTCCCTTGTCACTGTGGCTGGTAACGCGCTCAGCAAGCGCCTGACGGCCATCCTGAATGCGTTGGTCAAGGCAATGGAAGACGAAGAAGATGAAGAGCTGCTTGCCGCGTTGGACGAGGCGCTGTGCGCATTACTTGGATCGATCGCTGATCCAGAGGGGTTGAACACCTTGATGCTACTACTGCTTGGATGGTAAGACCCCGACAGTGCATTTTTCGCTTTGCACTATCGTCTAACTTTGGATGCCCAGGACAAAGAACGATGCACCGGCGCGCCGAGCTAGTGCTTGCGATCTATTTTCCATCTTTTGCGAGGAATCGGAACTCGATTCTGCGCTATACCGGATGGATTGGGTTCGACAACTCATTTCCTTGTTTGACGATCTCGAGGCCAACGTTCATACTGCGGCATGGAAAGCGTTTGATACATTTGTCAAATCTGTGCCAAAGGACGAACTAGAGCCGCTGGTCGTTCCTCTTCGCCGGACTATCGAAGGGACAGGTGCCCCGGGACGAACTGTGCCTGGCTTTGACTTGTCCAAGGGCGTGGCACCTACTGTACCGATCATTATTGCTGGACTTACTACGGGAAACAACGATCAACGGGAAAACGCTGCCTATGCGATTGGAGATCTCGTCGAGCGCACTGACGAATCCGCCATGAAACCGTTCGTTGTTCCATTTACTGGTCCGCTCATCCGTGTTGCAACGCAGGCAATGACACACCCACCTGGCGTCAAAACTGCGATTCTGTCCGCGCTTACGGTGATGCTGGAGAGGATACCAAACCACGTCAAGCCGTTCTTCCCGCAGTTGCAGCGGACATTTGTCAAGGCTCTCAGTGATGCATCAAGCATTGTCGTCCGCACACGTGCCGCCGATGCGCTTGGAGCTTTGATGCGCAGCCAACCGCGTGTAGATCCGGTGGTGACGGAGCTTATCGGGGGTGCACGAGGAAGCGAGGAAGAAATCGCGGCGAGCTTTATCTTGGCCTTGTCGCGGGTCGTTCGGAGTGCCGGTGTGCACGGTGGGATAGGCGATAAAGTCAGGGAGGCCTGTGTTGAATTGGTACACGAGGCCTTCCGTGGGACGCATGAGGGTCAGGCAAGAGTTTTGATTGCTGGCATCTGATACTCATGTGTTGTTGACAGATCACTACATTCAGGCGATGGCCAGTTTCGTCGCATCCTTGTCCATGAACCCGCGGTCGCTCAAATCGGTCATAAAGTAAATTTTTTCTGGGTGATGATGTGAATCGTCTTATATTTTTATTAGTACGTATCTGGTATCCGGGACGCCTCCATCAGCGTTGTCGTCTCACACTATCCTTGCAATCCTCCGACCCGAGGACGCTGATGAACGCCTCCAACCTGACGAGACGCTGTTCGCTAAACAGGGAGTGTTGCACAGCGTAGCACTCAAGGTCAAAGAGAGTGCAGCGAACGAGCGGCCTGCGATTTCGCGTCCGGCACGGGATGCACGGGAGATTCTGAAGGAGATGGCGGCTGACGGGGAGGATAGTCTGGTGGGGATATTCTGAGTGGGTCGTGTGTGCGTGTGTGGGCCGACTCGAGTAGCGTTGTCGAGATGGGCGATGGGGACTCGTCCGAGTTGCAAAAGACATGTTCAACTGGTGTTGAATCTCCGTGATATAGGAAAGCTTTCTGTGGGGCCAGATGATACACTAGTTTCGCTCGGTCCCCGGCAATGTATTACTGGAAAAGTTGACCTTGCAATACCCAAAAAGTCAGGGAATTGAACTTTCCGAACATTCACGTGTCCGCGAACACATATTCGGCAGACCCTCATGCCGAAGGCCAATCTAAGCGGCGATTAAACCACGCGCCAATCATCCCGCCTATCGTCATCTACCGCCCGCCTGCCCGCCCGCCATCCCGCCTCTTTCCCACGCGCAAACTCACTCCATATGCACCAGCCGCACCGCCCACATGATCAAGCCCCCCACATCGATTCTCGTCCCCATCACATCACTAGTCATGGATTTGGCTACTCCGTTCATGATCATCTCCGCCAATCCACGCCTGCAATCGATCTCCTTTGATGCCCTCCTTCTCTTTCTTTCCATCGCTGCCAGCCTCAAGATCAACATCCTCCTCCCTCAGCCATCCGACCAGCCTCCGTCCATTCCTCCAGTAATCCTTCCAAACTCGATCCAGCAATTCTTATCGTCTGTCGCGGTCCGTCAGTCCGGCGGCGTTGTGGGGGGTCTGTCGTAGTCTGTCTGTCATAGTCTGTCGCAGTCTGTCAGTCCGGCGGCGTTTTAGGGAGTCTGTCATAGCCCGCCTGTCATAGTCCATCACAGTCCGACCGTTGTAGTCTGTCCGCCGTAGCCCGTCGTAGTCCGTCGCGATGTGCGGCGGCGTACGGCAGTGTTCAACAGCCGTCACACAGTCCGGCGGTGTTTCATAGAGTCCGTCGTACGCAGTCCTTTGTGGCGTGCGGTCGCCCGCTGGCGTTCAGTCAGAGTCCACGGTGTCTGTCGTCCAGTCAGAACTCCCCTGCAGTGTGCGGTGGCATGCGACAGTCCAGCAGTCCCCAGGAGCGATATACATTACAAGCCTTTAGACAAATGACAAATCTACTACTTGAGTGTGGCGCACTTCGCAGTGTGTATCTTTCGCTTGGTAGCCTTAGCCTGTGCATCCTGTACAGGGTGAGCCACTAAGACAATTTTGCATTCGAACACAATGAAGCGAGTCATTTGGATGGCTCATTGATCGGTGCGGCAGGATCGTTGGGGGGCGGCGGGATGGCGGGCAAGGCAAGACGGCTAGGGCGGGCACGATCGGCGGGTTAATACCCTCGGCATTGCTCGGCGGGCATGCCGTTGGTTAAGTCTCCGCTTGAATTCAAGCAGGGCCTAATTATTGGTGGTTCAACTTAGTCGTCTATGCTGGTGCCAGACAAAGGGTAAATGCGGTGCCTGATATCATCCATGACTCTATGGTTACTTTATGTAACCGCCGGCTTTTCACGATGACCACCCAACTCATCAAATAGCATGGTGGATTCTTCTCCAAGTGCGTGCCAGTGTCCTAGCTCTGACGTCTCACTGACGTCGGATTCTATAAGGTCGTCAGGGGACACAGGGACTAGCTCGTCGTGACTCGTTTCCCTAATTACGCTTAGTGACCCTGTTGTTGCTATCTGATATTTAATTACCTGTGTCATATGAGAAGGGGTTCAAGTCGGGTATGGCGCGGGCCCAGACGGACGTAATAAAAACATGTATGTCATATGACGCCGGACATTGTGCATGGCCCCAATGACAACTTATCTGGAGGTTGACATCAAGTGTTACCAAGTAAAAGCTCCGAGAGCCACCAGAAGAGAACGTACGAGGCAAGATAAGAACAACCAACGACGGATGGACACACAGGCTCTTGCTCCGAGTGTCCCGAATCGGTTGGACACATGGTATCCTCGCTCCCAGTGTCATTGGCCACACCATGGGGTAAGGAAAGCTTGTTTAACTATGGAGCGATTTGCCCGGTGACTGGCAGACCGTCTTGATGAGACGAGATAGGTGGACGCTGTAGCCAGCTCGACTTGGAATAGATCCTGGCGTATCAATCTGACCTAGTGAACTCAGTCGAGGATTGGACCTGAGTTTAGCATGCTGCGAGGCTGTCAATCACTCATGCAAACATTGTAATTTAGATACTTTTAACAAGCCAAAAAGTCGCGGAATTTACCTAATGACGTGGCCATTATCCAGTACAAACGCTAGCCATAGCGCTTGACCAGGTCCGCTCGATAATGATTCTAGATGAGTAGACAGGTATGAAGAATAAACAAAGAGAGGATGGGCGGATCCGTCGAGGCGGACAACGGAGGAGCAAGTCAGGTCAAAAGGGAAACGAGTGTATAACGGGAAGAGTATACCTGACGAAATGACCTGTGGAGCTCGGAAGTGGGACCGTCACATTTTAGGGGAAAGGGGAGAGAAGTGCATGGTCACAGGTGGCGACCACAAATGGCGGGGAAGACAAGGTTTTCAATTTGAGGCAGTTAGGCATAACAAAACTTGATCGAACAAACCAAGTGATTGTTTGATGAGGAATTCACTGCGCCTGGTCGATGGTAAACTTGGTGCGCATGATAGACTGTCATTCGAAAGGAGTTTGGCGGGTCGGACGATGCGTATAAGGCCGAATTCGGGTCTAATTACTGGCAGAACAACAAATGCAGCAAAATAACCAGATCCGGTTTTGTGCAACGTACCTACACAATGGTCAAATGAAGTGATGGGAACACTCAGACAGACGGACAGAACGCGCGTAGATGACGAGCAGGGACAAGAACCGCGACTATATATACATATGTACTGGGTCTAATGAGGTAGTGGTTTGGTGACGTCGTGGATGACGTTGGGGGGGAGGAATGAGGTTGGAATGCAGATGGCGGATGGGGCGCGGCTTACAAATGAGATCTGTAAGTGGTCCGCAGCGTCTACCTACACAGTATCATCCATTACGGCTATGTAGCACCTACTAATTTGCCAGGGCTGTCTGTATGTAGTAGCCTACCGCCTGAAAATTGCGATCGGCGGGCTCGCGGCGGTCTTCCAACAACACTAAGTCAGACGATCTGGCTAAGGAAACAGGATCGCCGACCGCCATTTTGTTGATACTGTGGTCGCTAAAAGCTATCATCAAGATAAACTCGGAGATGATTACCTTCGGCTCGTACCGCAGGCGCCGACCCTTTTCAGCGGACGCATGGTGGTTGTGTGGGTATTCTGATGTCCCTCCTAGTACGATAGAAGCCGTGCTGCAAACATGTAACGGGGTATCACTACAGAGTAGTCCTACTTAGATACTTAATCATCACAAACAGTGAAGCCATAAAAGGTTACGTTTCATATAACTCGAAAAGGATAATCACGTGGAAAATCGTTGAAGGTTGCAATCAGATTTCGAGCACATTCCCGATCCTCCTTGCCGACGAATGTGCCACAACATCGACCAGCAGGGAAGGTACGACCGCTAAGTGCATGCGCCATCGTCGGTCCAAGCACCGGATGTACCTTTTGTATATGTCATCCCTATTGGTTCTTAACCACCTAGTGGAGGAAAGTTGGCTTACCTCCCGGAACTTCGTCCTCGTTCCACCACTGTGCGGTCCATAGGTGGTTACTTTTGGCGAGTTCAGCGGAACTGGTTTGAATAAGTTGAACGAACGACTTACTTGTATGTAACTTGTTCGCCAGTGGTATACTATAAAGGAATGAGGCAAATGAGACTGGCAATCGAATGGTTTGCACTTACTGAAACATTGTCTGCCCAGGCCGATATGCCAGCACAGCTACCACTTCCAGACGGTGCAGTCGTCGTGGGCGAGGGGCTCGAAGAGGTCGAAGAGGTTTTGGAGGCTGAAGAGGTTGTGTGGGTCGAAGAGGTTGTGTGGGTCGAAGAGGTTGTGGAGGTCGAAGAGGTTGTGGAGGTCGAAGAGGTTGCGGAGGTCCTTGACGACGAGGCAACCGTGGTGGTGGGGGTCGGAGATGTAGTTGATGATCCAGAGATCGGCCAAGTGTTTCCACGGACAGTAGTGATCCATGAAGAGCCCGCACCGGGGTACTGTCAAACGAGTATGTTTATATAGGCTATTTCCGAGCGACAGACACCCAATTTACCTCCCAGACCATTACACCGCCACCTGTAAAGAATTTCTTCTTGGTCATCGATCTCTTTATACGGTAGGATGCCGGGGGACGTACTCCATCCGGAAGAATAAGCCTGCGCGACACACGAAGCGAGTGTTGATGGGTCCATGTACCCGTTGTTGGCGTCCGAACTAGTAGCTGGCTTACCGATCACAAGCTTGTCGAGATCAACACCGTTAGTTGAGATTTGGAAAAGTGCACTTTCAGGCCATGCCGAGGAGGAAGCGGTAAGGAGGCCAGAACAAGTTGTGTACTCCGATGATCCCTCTGCCGCATGTAAAACAGACATAAGTTATTAAAGTTTTTCACACAACCAAGCAGCGTGCAGAACTGACGATTGTAATACTGTAAAAAATGGTTGAAGGGAATCCAGATGAGAAAATTTCCTTATGGAATGGATGGATGATTGTGCCTACTTGCACGTTGTACTGAATAAGAAATGGGTGGTCAATATAATTGTACAAATCTCCAGGATGATGCGACCTCACCCAGTCAATCGATGAGCCTACACTCTTGTGAACTTCAAGGTATCCTCCTCCGGTCCATAGATTCGGAGAGAACCAGGGTGCCACCGCTATCAGCTAGTTTAGAACAGTAATAATACATAGAATTTGCTCACGGGCATGCGTGAGGATATAATCTGATTGAGGAAGTTGCGTTCGGAGCTGTTGGGTGAAACTGACCAACCAGTTCACAGCAGTCGTAGAGTTGAACGCATTAAAATCCTAGTAGACCCATAGACGGCACCGTTAGTTCACCGCCAGACCATCACAATGGGTTGCAATGTTGAAAACGTACTTCATAGTCAACGTCAACTCCTTGGACACCATACGTGAGAACCCAGGAAGCCAGATCATCGGCAACGGTCACGGCGTTGTCTCCCGATGAGGTCGGCGTATCAGTAGACCCGAACGCAGACACGATCAACGAGATTCCAGCTGCATTGTACTCCTGCAGGTACGAAGTACGGTCACTGTCTGTAAACTCTTGCCATGTCAGAGCCATATCAGCCGCCCCAGACGTCAACCAGAAGGACAATGCACTGTAACATTTTTAGTTAAGCCATATCCATACTGCGCGGCAATACTCACTAGACATTATAGCCCTGCAACGGAATGGACTGTTGTCAACAAGTGATGCTGGGTGAGAATCCCATGCTCACCTGGAGCTCTGAAGCACTGGGTAACGAAGAGGTCCATGTGTCTTGGTAAATAAAGAAACGCGGCGCAGCCGGAGTAGACCTCTTGAGGATATCACGGGCACCAGTGCTGAGACTCCTCAGCTTGGCAGCCAACGGAACGGCCAAGATTAATCTAAGCATGGAGAAAGTTATCAAGGCTACGGTGAAACGAGAAAATGGAGACACCATGATGCCGGGACGAGGTGGGGAAGTTATCTGAAGGGGTGCCGAAAATTACTGATCCCCATTGTTCCTCTGCATTAAATATGAGTCATTGAATAGGGGTACTGCAGTGATGCACACGGTACTAGGCAGCCAGACGCGACAAGCACGACGTCTCCTGACAAGGGTCATGCAATAAAGCATGAAGTTCTGTAAAGCATAATTCAGATATGCACATATCGGGTGGCTTACTATCACTGATAAGGATACGTGCAACGGCACGAACCGGCGGATCTGGAGGGTGGTGATTCGCTGGCAAGGTGCTATGGGGATATACCGCCCCTGGAGAGGAGTCATGCGACACCATACACCACATGAGCACATCCGCGGGGAAATCCTCCGCGTTTGCACAAATATTATGTCCGACCACAAAACTGATAAGCTGTACCTACGCACCTTTATTTTTATAATGTTCTGCCACTTTTGCTTCTCCCAGTTAACTTACTGTACTAGTTTATAAATTGAGTGAGCGATGGTACATACTAGCGTGAGTAACGCGTGGCTCGGGAGGATCCGATTTGGCAAGTCGCGGGCATCGACCTCGTTTTGTGGCTTTCCCTGGCCCTTCATTCAATCTGCAACGCCGAGCCCTGCTGTGACCGTACGGGTAACTTGGTGAGCCTGTCTCACTGATCGACACTTCTAGGCGCAAATTGATTTGTTCCTTGTCGACGTGGCGGGTTCACGTCTTTTGTAGGTTTGGAATGTATTTCAGATTCTGTGGATAGCATAGGTACGCTATTTTCCTTGTGTTCGCACCCGTTCATGTTGACTCATGTCCTCCTCGGTGAGCGACTTGTTTTGAGTTGCTGTGTGCGCTACTCGTTGTGCTATTCTTTCCGCCTCGTTCTCCGTGACTTTGGCGGTCCGGACAGTCCTCAAAATATCCCGATTCTGCTCATCTGGTCTCCTTGTCTATTATCTCGGCTTTCTCGTTGGGCTCGTTTGAGACCCCTCTCTGTGAGCGTTCCTGTCCATCGGCTCTATCGGTCATGACCACTCGTCTGATTGGCCTTCCGCGCTGACTTATGCCAACTTTTAGCGTCTCTATTACTGTCAGAATGCGAGCTCACCTACCTGTTCTACTCCCTTCCCCCGAGTTCGCCGTTCGGGGCTTCGTATTGTCGCATGTGGTTCATGTAGGTATTCATCTGCAGAGGCGGGCTGTTTACTTTCCTTAGCTTTCGTGGATCACAATTGTGTCTCCGACGACCTCACCTCCCAGAATGACACGGTTCCGCGCATCCCTGTGACTTCAGTCAATTCCTGCCGTCTTGGGTAGTAATCATGCATTCCATCCCCTACATGGCAGTCGTCCCAATCATCGCTCTTGGCTTCGCCTCTCCCATCGCTTGTGTGTTTTGTGGCGGGAGGGGTGACCAGAGAGACAGAACCAAGAGGAGATGATCCCACAGAAGATGAATGAAGTTTTCAACGAAGCCTTATCTATATCAATCCCGCATCCTGATACTCGTGTGTGCGATGCTGTATCGATGTACGCATGTTCAAATTGACAGTGCTGGAAAGACATCAATGAACGAGAGAACTTGTGTGAACGCACTCGCCAAGAGATTCGGGGGACGACTCCGAGTTCCCCTAATGACATTTGGGCTTCCTATCGAGCACTCACCCTGGGAACACTGCACATGAGGCACTGCATGAGACCTGCCTGCTAATTGAAGCCTCCTCTATCCCTGCCTGCTCTCCCCATTCCTGGTGTGTATGATGTGCTCTGCTGCTGCATGCTGCCTACCCTCCTGGTCTAGCAAAGTAGTGCTGACAGCTTATGATCCCATGTCTTCAGAAACACCTGCATTTTAAAAATTGGGGTATCAAGACATTCATCCTGTTATTTAATAAACACATCTCGATCTACCCACAGACAGCATATAAAAGAAAACAATCTTATATGGAGATATATGCAGTTAACTGGCTTATATAATTGTTGCAGGTTACAATCAGATTTTGTACCTGTGTCCCTCAGGGTAGTTGAGGGTGAGGTATCAGTCTCCCTGATAGCTCTCCCTCAAGATCGACTAGTGGAAGAGGTCTGATCCTTAAGCGCATGTGCCACTGTCGACCCAAGCACCAGATGTGCCTTTTGTATGTATCATTCCTATTGGTTCCCAACATCCAGTCGAAATAAGGGCTTACCTCCTGGTGCATCACCCTCGCTCCACCACTGTGCAGTCCATACATTGCCGCTTTGGGAGGTTCAACGGAACCGACCTGGATAAGTTGACCGAGGAACTCACATGTAAGTGACTTTGTCATTATAAACGTACTATGGAGTGAGATGAGTGCGACAGACATGACTATAGACATAGTTAAATGGTACTTACTATGGTGTTATTCGCCCAAGCAGGCACACCAGCACAGTTACCAGTTCCAGATGGCGCGGTCGTAGGCAAGGGGGCCGAAGAGGTCAAAGATGCCGAAGGGGTCGAAGAGGGCGAAGAGGTCGAAGAGGGTGAAGAGGGTGAAGAGGTCAAAGAGGCCGAAGGGGTCGAAGAGGGCGAAGAGGTCAAAGAGGGTGAAGAGGTCAAAGAGGGTGAAGAGGTCAAAGAGGGTGAGGAGGTCAAAGAGGGTGAGGAGGTCAAAGAGGGTGAGGAGGTCAAAGAGGGTGAAGAGGTCAAAGAGGGTGAGGAGGTCAAAGAGGGCAAAGAGGTCAAAGAGGGTGAGGAGGTCAAAGAGGGTGAGGAGGTCAAAGAGGGCAAAGAGGTCAAAGAGGGTGAGGAGGTCAAAGAGGGCAAAGAGGTCAAAGAGGGTGAGGA